>MNCI01034405.1:175837-229255 GCA_015680685.1 Gnetum montanum | reverse complement strand
GGGTGGGGGGTCCATATATATAGATTTTATAGACACGATATCACGTACATGCTACCGCAGGCTCGATATCGCATTGGACTCGATACTGGGTACTCGATATCATGTCTCTTCCAAAATAGAATACTTAGCAAAATTGATAAATTTTTAAATTTCCATGGCCAAAAAGGAAGGATTTAAGGTAAATTTGAAGGATCTAGGGTAATTTTGAGTAGACATTAAGGCACAAAAAGTGTAATGAAGTGAAATTATACAATGAAGTTCTTGAAGAGAGTGTAGAAAAAGGACATGTAGTGGTGCACAGGAACGTTTGGGTTGAAATGATGATAAAGGAAAGAATAAATTCAGCAATGCAGTACTTGGAGGGTATAAGATGATGTGGTAGTGTGCAATAAGTGTAAATTACAAAATTTACATAAGTGGGTCCTCCCCAAAGCAGGTTCCTACCTATCATGCCCTTGCATAACCACACCTTAAAATGTCCATAGGCACTAGAAGTGTTAAATGCAGTTCACATTGGTGCAACAAAACACACACATGTTAAATACCACTATGATGAGGTATGAATTCTATGCCATACAAGACACAAGTCAGAAATACTTGGACAGTGGGGTGAGACAAATTGTAGAAGGGATTGCAAAGATCAGGATGTGAGGTAACTTACTCTAATTACGATGAATCCTGATTGTGGGGTGTGATTAATGTATCATTAGCCTTTCACTCCAAAATCCAGACCAAGTCTATACCTCTGACCAATGACATCGCATCATTTCATCTAATGATAGACAACCATAAGATCATCATGACAGCACGGCATATGATCACTTGGCATTTTGTGCAAGGGAGGAGTGATTTGGAATTTCTTTGCAACACATTCTTCTTGATCTTTTTTTTATTTTATTTTTCTTCTTTCTTTTTTCTTCTTCTTCGCTTGGCCACTTTGGTACTTTGTCATTTCCAACGGTGATCCATAGAAGCCACCAACCTTTAGGCATGGGTGCATGTCTTTCCAATGGAAACCTCTAGAACAGCATTGAGTTTCTTTGTTGAGTGCCTTTATTACTCTTACTCCCATTTTTTTTGTTAGATCTATAAGGACCTTAGTACAGCCAAGCTACATGATAGCACATACAAATGTCACCATAGAGAATCCACAAGTTCCCTTGATGTCACACTCTAGCCATTCCCTCTTAGTTTATCATTTTTCACTCTGGGCATAATGAGTGCAAAGTTACTGTAAGTTTTAATGATGACAAGAATATCATCATACCCAAAGTATGACCTCTTATTAATAGAGTGGATGGGTGGATGTTGTGGGCTCACTGTCCAAATAATTAGTCACCTGTGACTTCAGAGCATAGAACAACACCTCAACTAACAAGTCACGTGAATATTTTATTCACCGATGAGATCACCCTCAAAAAGATAAAAACAACAAATTGAAAATGAAAAACTGGAAAACAAAAAATTGTAAAATCAAAGAAAAGAAAAAACATTTACTAATTCTGCTTGTTAGAAACTGGGGTTTCCCCCATAACTAAACCTTTAAGCATGGTGAGAATTAATAAATGGAAAGTTTGGATCCATGCATGTTGGAAATATTGGGGTCCAATCATATCCAAAACATTGGATGTCTTTTGATGTAGTGGCAAGAATGTACCCAAATTGGGGTTCACACACCTGATTAAAGTAGGCATAGTGGGGCAGATTATAAGATGTGGTCATGTGATAAGAGGCTAACTCACTATGGCACCTGTGACCATAAAATGGTATGCAAGGATCGATATGTCTCCCCACATGGTTATATCCATTGGGTTGCATGGTTATTGGAGTATTAATTGATGGCCTAGATGAGGTAACAGGAGGTGTTAAGTTTGAAGAGGAAGATGCATCATAGTGCTAGGTGTGTGTTGAGTTAGAGGATGTAGTAGTTTCAGAACTATGCTATCTCTTTCTATAGTCATGCCTAAAGAAAGGATGCTTTTGATGTTGTGGAGGACTTCCATTGCTATTGATAATAGTGGCACAAGTAATGTTCATGGGTTGGTGCTATGGTGCAAAACCTGTTGGTGCTACTATTGGTGATGTAAAAGGAGGTGAAGGATGATAATATTAAGAGTAAGGAGAAGTATAAGGAACATGAGGTGGTTATCCTATGTGAGAGGACATGGGTTGATAGTACTTGGGAGAATGATAACGATGAGGTGAAGTAGAGGATGTTGATCTAGTTGGAGAAATAGGATGTTGAACATAATAAACACTTGGTGTTGGGGTATACAAAGGGTGTGGTTTGTTTGGTGGTGGTCTCCCCCACAATTGGGGGTTTTGCCACTGCAGTTGGACACAGTACTTCTGTATGAAATCTAGATGTAACATTCCTTCCCAATGCTTATGTAAATGTGACAAGATTGGGCATTAGCCTTTGAGGTGATTGTACAGACAAACATCACATTGATACTTATGATCTGTAGTTGAGCTCCTTTGCTTATTTTCTTCAATCCTTCTTTCTGATTGTCGAATGGTGTTCTGTCCTATTTCTAAGTTTGGCATCCTTTGTTTGTTCTAGTTGTCAAAGTGATCTTGCATGGTTCTACCTCTAATAATGTTTGCATATTCTCCACATTTTTCATGTACCCATTCTATCATCTTATTGATCCTTGCCTCAATTTCATCTAGTGATTGTAGTATTGGAAAAGATGGAGATGATTCCACCTCCTTGAGGTGAGTTGATTTCTCCTCTTCATGATTATGGACCTTTGTTATTTTAATATTTTGGTCTTGTTGAGATCTTTCAACATTCTCCTAATTGGCTATTTCTCCTTCTTCTTTTACTACCCACTTAATAAGCTCTTGGAATTTGTGGATTCATAGTTCATATAGTTGACCTAGGGCATACATCCCTAGGGTCTCCCTTGTTTCATTATGGAGCCCATCCATGATGTGATACATTAGTCTTTCCTTGGAGAACCCATGGCCTGGGCATTTGTTTAACAATGAATAATATCTTTCTAAGGCCATGTCCAAGGGTTCATGTTGCCCTTGTTTCCACTCTTAGATTTGTCTCCTCAAGGCTAACACTCTTGCACAGGTTTGATATCTTTCATTGAAGAGTTCTACCATTGTCAGCCAATGGCGAATTGATTTTGGTTTTAAAGACCTATACCATACTTTTTCTTGGCCAACGAGTGTCATAGGAAAGAGCTTAAATTTTTGCCATCCATTATCAATGTTTTTCCATGCACATGCATCATAGAAGGCTTGTAAATGATGTTGTGGATGTAAATTGTAGCTTCCTAAAAACTTGGGAAAGTTGTTTAAATCAAGCCTGGGTAGATGGCTTTCCCTATGATTCTTGCAGGATATTTGAACAACCTCTTGTATATGCATTAGGCTTTTAGTGGCTAGAAGGCGTTCATCGTCACTAAGTAGGTTATGAGTTTGTGAGTTGGGGTAATGTTGTATTTGTTCATGTTGGCATTCCTAACTTTGCTTATCGGTTCAATTTTTATTTCTATGTTGACCCCTTGAGAAATGGTCATCTGTGTCACAACCTGACATTGAAGGGACAAAGGAAGATAGAGAACTGGAAGACTCATCATGACTTTTGTAAGTCTTCCAATCATCCCTTGATGTACTATTGCTAACCATTGAGAAGGTCCTAGGCCTTATGGACCCCCTCGTTCTATGGGATGTCCCATCCTCACTAAAGGTGTCTGATTTGGATGACAAGAGTCTTTGAATATTGTTGGGGTGTTCATGAACATATGAGACTCCTGCATAAGATTAAATACTCCAAACTTCTTTGTCATCATAAATTGCATTGGTTCTCTAATGAATTGCCTCACTAGTTGTTGCGTTAACATTGTCTTGTGAGAGAGACATTGTTGTGAATTGTGTGTGACTTATGTGCAATTAATTTCCTTTCTGAAATATATATTGTTGATACTTCGTTACAATGATCTTGTATGATATAACTAATCTAGATAATTAGCACCATCCTCGGCAACAACACCAATGATGAGTGGCAAGATAGTTATACATTGATTGCAGTTTGTTGTCTTCCCACCTGGACTAATATTTTCTTTGTCACATATGGTTTAGTCTAGAGTGAGGTATATGATGTGATTTCTAACACTAGGCTACTCTTAGAGACAATGAGAAATAATCTTGATTAAGCTAATAAATAATATAAAGTAAAATCTAAGCTAGCTTTAAGTGCAATAAGCATCCGCCATTAATTATCCATACGCATCTTGAACTTCGTGTACTACTTCTGGGATTACCAAGTGCACATGACTCGAAGCACTACTAGATATGCTACTGGGTTACCAAGTAGTTACACTTAAATGTTTGTGATTAAGACGTACTCATTCCGCATTATCAACAAAAAGTGTAAATGATAATAAAGAAATATTAACAAAAAAACAATAACAAATAATTAACAATTAAAGAAAATAAAAGCTAAGTGAATGCTACAATGATGGAGTAATCTTGATCTTTATTATTGATTGGGTGCATGTCCAAGGACGTCACACTCGAACAAAGGTTCCATACAATTACAAACATCACACTACAGGCATGCACTAAAAACTAACTGAAAACTAACAAAAAGACTTGACCCTAAATACTTACCAAAACACTCCCTTTCATGTGTGCCTGAGTGCTATATTTATAGGTTAACACAAGAATCACAATATCATGTATTTGATAGCGTTATCTAGGTTGCGATATTGCATACCCGATATCAAGTATCCGATATTGAGGCCTAGCAAACCGCAATTCATCAGATGTCTTGGTTTGATGTGTCAAAATTCTTAGGTTGTTTCTTCTAGGATTTTGTACTTAACCTTTTGTAACCATTAATCATCCACAAAACCCACAGACTCTCTGGTTTGAAGTTATGCAAGGGCATAAAAGACCTATGTCTGCCTTGGGGAGGACCCACTTGCATATCTTTTGGTTGGGTTAGTTAAGTTCTTTACCCTTAGACACTCTTACAATCAAATCCTTTTGTGTAACCCATCAATGACATCCAATTGTGCACATCTTCATAACATTTTTAGTAAACTTTACTTTTTATTATTGTGAATTCTTACCCTCTTCAAATATTTTCTTGTGTCAAACTTTTTCAAATTTAATGGACTACTTATCTATTTTACCCTCTATGTCTGCCTTCCCACTAACACTTCTAAAGGAATCAATCTACCACAATCACAACCTAGCCAAGTGTAACCACTAACGAGACAAGGCATTCAACAACTATGTGTTACACATTTCATACTAATTCATGATTCTATTGTGATTGCAGTGGGAAGCATGGACTGGAAGCGGGACTATCTTCAACAAGGTTAATGCGGCAGTACCACATGATGTAGATTGTTCATGATTGTTAGATCTCCTCTCTCACTCTTCGGCTACCAAGAGACATTGGATATCAGTTTTATCCAAGGTGTTCACTTCTCTTATTATCATGAACACCCAATTTTATAAAGATTGTAACTCTGTACATTTGGGCAATTAGAGTCTATCTATTCCATCTGAGTTAGTTTGTATGTTAGTCAATAATCCCATACCTACCCAATATTTTGTAAAGAACTTGTTTCTCCTCTTCTACACTCGAGAACAAGTTTTCATACAGTCATGGGGGTACAATGAATCACATTTTTTGCTCGTGCTTCGATGTCAAGTATTTGATGTGAAAGCCTCGACATTGGATATCTGATGTCAAAGCCTAAATGCAATGTCAGATATCTAATATCACAGGATATACGTCGGGCTATAAATATAGTGCTTGGGCTCACAATTTCCATATAGTTTTTCAATTAGAGTAGTGAAGCTCTTATAGTTTGTTTTCTCCAGAGTTAGAATATTTTTTGAGTGCCCGCAACAAAAGTCTAAATGTGTACGAATCTTTGTTTGAACATTGATGTACTTGAGCGTAGCAATGTGATGGGAATAAAAATGAACTCTTTTGATAATCCTTGTAGCATTGAGATTAGATAAAGGTTTCCTTTAATGCACTTTACTTGAATACATTTAAATTAAGCAATTAACTTGTATTTTGATGAGTGGCAAGGTATCCCTAAGCTCAACCATATGAATACAAGTGTCCACACATGATCCAATCAAATTCCAAGGACTAAGTGCTTATGCACCTTTGTGGAACAAGAATGGGTTGATCAATCGTTGTCTTCCCAAGCTTACTTGGATGTCACGATTGTATGGTTAAGTAAACTTGAGGTATATGATTTTTATACTTTTTTATGTGTTTTTATGTCCTATTGCTAATAAGGGAGGAGAGAGATAACTAAGTAACTAATTAATTTAACTACTTATTAACTAGGCTCTAACTGATCCTAACTCCAGTATCCATTCTCACTTGTCGTACACATCCTGAACTAGTGCAACACTACTAGGATTACCAAACGCTAATTGTTCCTAGGTTACCAAGTGTTACATGCATGCTCGAAGTGATCGTACTGTGTGTGCTTACTTAGGAGAGTTGTAGGGTGAGAGAGAATCATTAATTAACTAAGGAAAGCATTAAGTAATAGTAATTAATCTATTCTAAATGTTGCAAGGTTTATCACAAAGTTTGTCTTTATTGCTGTACACAAGGTATGCTCAGGTACAAAATGGTCAAATAAAGATCCGTTCACTTTATGACTCCTACTGCAGGCACGCAAAAATAATTCTAACTCTAAGAGGAAGAAAAGGCAAGAGTTTGGGTAAGGGACTAAGACTAACTATGCAAACCAAGTACGCTTGCCTCTTATTTATAGGCAATGAGGTAGGATGCAATATCGCGTACGCAATATCGTGTGGGAGGCCACGATATCGCATACGCGATGTCACAGCTCATCATACCCCCACAACTGAATGAAAATTCATTCTCATGTTCCTTAAAAAATATTGGGAAGGTATGGGATTATTGACTGAATGAAAACTAATAGTGATAGGGAATAACAGACTCAAAGTGCCCAGTGAATAGATTTATAAACATATTACAACATTGGTGTTCATGCCGTTTGTGGTGAACACTGTACATGGATGACATCTAGACCTTCACTTGATAGCTTGAAGAGAAAAAGAGGGAGAAAAGAAAATGAGGTGTGTTGCTACCAATGCTGAGATTGCACCCTCCATCATTTATCCATAGCCATGTGACCAGACTTGTTCCCAACATAAATGTTCCAGCTCCAGTCCATCTCGAGTGCTTCCTCCTATCCCAGTCCATAGTTTGTGTAATCGCCATCTACACACACAACATAGTCATGAATGAGCAAGGATAAGTAATCCACACTGCAATTGATACCTTGCCTCGATATAAAGCGCATTGGCTGGGTTGTGGTTATGGCAGAAACTAGGTTAGAGGTTTATTACTGATAACTATCCAAGGTGTAGGGGTTAGGCAAGTAGTAGAATGGAGAAATTGAAAAATTTGTGCTAGGGCCCCCATGACTAAGAGTGAAACTCCAATAGCAATAAGATGGAAAAATATATGGAACAAGAAATATGGGAAAAAATAACAATGGCAATGCCAATAAAGTGGATGTCGAAGATGGGGATGAAATGAGAAATGGTTGTTTCCAGATAATGTTTAAGGGAAAGAATTTAACAATTGCATAAAAAAAAAAGGAATGCTAGTGGGTCCTTCCCAAAGCAAGCTCATGTCCTTTATGCCTTGACAAACCCACAAACCAAAGAGTCCATAGGCTCTAGGAATGTCATTTGGAAGCAAGAGTTAAAAACTTACCCACACAAGTTTATCAAGGAAAAATAATGCATCAACCAGGATATGGACTAATCATAAAACCAGCAATGAGGTGGAAAATGGAAAGAAATATGGAGAGTAGAAAATGGAATGGAATCTTAAGAGCAAGGTTGTGTAAAGTCCCTTGTGTATGTCATGGTTAATGTGACTGAGTAGAACTCATTCTAAATCCAAACTCAAACCAACCACATTGAGTGACCTCACATCAATACACTTGGCCAATCCATCCCCTTGAAGCAACAAGAATGATTCCCCAAAGAGTCACCACCATTCCAAGGAGAGCGATATGGAGAAGCAGGAAGCGAGAAAGGGCCTTAGTTAGACGGAACCTTCAAGCATGGGTAACATGTCTTTCCAGTGCCATAACTAGTGCTTGTAGCCCATATTGCTTTATTATTTCTAAGGGGTGTGCTTTGAATTCCCACTTTATTTTTTAGCATGGAACCACACCATGCAAAGACTTATTTTTATTCACTCAACTTATTGATATTTGATCAATGGCAGAATGGAAAAAAACCCAAGAAAAAGCACCCAAGCACCCAAAAGAATAGCCAGCACAAATGCATTGAATCCCCTTGAAGTCACACCCTTTTCAACTATTGAGTCCTTCCTTTAGTTTGAAAAATGCCAAGCCACCAATTTATTAATAGTTTAATTAGAAAAAGGGATAGTACAGTTCCAAAACCAAGGGAGACCATAGAGTTAAATGGGTGAATGGGCGACATGGACTCATTGCCTGTTTTATCAAAAGCACCATATCTTAATATCAACATTGAGAATCAAAGATAAAAAACCAAAAATTAGCAATCAACACTATTATAATACAATCCACCATCATGAGCACTTATTGTATGACGAGTGAAAGTAAATCAACCAAACAAAGAAATAGCAAAAATGGTAATGATGGTGTAAGAAAAAAAATAAGTAAAATTGAAAAAAATGTACAAAAAAAGGTGTAAAACAAAAATATAAATGGCTAAGGGCTTAGAATGGTTAACATTGGTGGCCATCTCCCCCACAACTGAGTTGGAAGGAGGAGATCCGAAATAGTGAGCAAGGTTGTCCACCAACAGAGGTAGTATGAGTACTGGCTAATCTAAGCTCATGGAAAGGTTTGGTTTATTGGACATTGACCAACAGTTTTTTATCCGGGCTCTTAGGTTTCTATATCATCATGGCCCTAAAGGAAAAGTTGCATGAATGACATAAGGTCCTTCCCACAGCGTTTGAAATTTGGTACATTGTGGCACATGTGTGGGATTCCAATAGAGAACCTTATCTCCAGATTGATATTTAACTTTCCTAATCCTTAGGTCATAACGTTGTTTATTAAAGGCCTTATGTAATTTGTTAGATGATAGGGTAGCCAATCAGTTCTCATCTAGCAAGTTAAGGATTATCAACCATTGTTTTTGTGCTAGATCGAGGTCAAGGTTGAGGTCACATGCCGTGGAGAGTGTATGGAGCTTAGTTTGAATGGAAAGCATTGATAATTTACTGTACACTAACTCATAGGGAGAGTAGCCTATAGGGAGTTTCCATGTGGAGCAGTATGTCCAAAGAGCATCGTTTAGTTTAGTGCTCTAGTCTCGCCTAAACTTGCTAATGGTTCTCTTCAATATCTTCGTAATCTCCCTATTGGTGACTTCATCCTGACCATTCACTTGGGGGTGATATGGTGTAGTCAGTTTGTGCTCAACCCCTAAGCATTGCATTAATTTTCGAAAAGTCGCACCTATGAAGTATGTACCATTGTTTGAAATAAGTGCATGAGGCATACCAAACATATTTACGATTTGTTGTTGAACAAATCATGCAGCTTTGGATGATGTATAATCCTTAACAACAACTACTTCTGCCCATTTTGTAAGGTAATCAATGACAACAATAATATAAGCTTTTCCATTGGACATTGGTGTAATCGACCCCATAAAATCAATTCTCCAAATGTCGAAGGGTTCTAAAGGTTGGATCCATTGTTGCAAACCCTCCATTCTAGTAGTTATCCCCCCATCACATTGACAATGCTCACAAGATTGGACAAAACGTTGGGCGTCTCGAAATAATGTAGGCCAATAATATCCTGCAAGCAAGATCTTAATGGTTGTTCGTCTCCCGACGTAATGACCCCCACAAGGACACTCATGAGCATCTTGGAGAACTCGTAGTTGATCTACATCGAGAACACACTATCGAACCAAGCCATTAGGACATACTTTGTAAAGTTACCCATTGATTTCTATAAAATACTTAGCTCGGTGAAGAAACTATTATTTCTTTTTAGCGTCAAACCCTTGTGGTGTTTGTTGTGTAAGGAGATAGGTGAGAATGCTACTATACTAGTTTGTCTCTATGGTTAATTGATTATTCACTACACCTGCAAAGAGGAGTTCATATGGGAAATAATTAGAAACTAGATACTCATCCTCTTTGTTGTCCCATCGCAACTGAGATAAATGATCAGCAACTACGTTCTCGGTGCCTTTACGATTGATCATCGTAAGCTTAAACTCTTGTAAGATTACAAGCCATCGTATGATGCAAGGGCTTACCATTGGCTTATTCATTAGAAACCTTATTGCACTATGATTCATGTGTATGAATACCTCATAGCCCAAGACATAGTGCCTAAATTTTTCTAGTGCAAACACTACAACCATTAATTCTTTCTCTGTTGTAGTGTAGTTAAGTTGTGCACCAACAATACTTCTACTTACATAGTGGATGTAATAAGGACATTTTTTATCATCTAATTGTGTAAGTACGACTCCTAAAGCATAGTTGGACACATCAGTCATTATGTGGAATGGTCTAGACTAGTTAGGAGCTTGTAGAATGGGTGTTTCTATAAGCTTCTATTTTAAAGTTTGGAAATCTAGTTCACATTCTTTGGTCCATTCAAAAGGTATGTCCTTTTTCATTAATTCAACTAACGGTTTTGAAACCTTTGAAAAGTTCTCAATAAACCTTCTATAGTAGCCAGTGTGTCCAAGGAATGATCGAATATCTTTTACAGTTTCTAGTTGACGGGTAATTCCTTGGATAACTTTGATCTTTTCGGGGTCTACCTCTATCCCTATTTGTAAAAGTTTATGCCCTAGTACGATGCCTTCTTGGAGCATCAAATAGCTTTTTTCCAGTTGAGCCTTAAATTAGTTTCTACACATCATTTTAGTACTTGCTCCAGTTGGTCCAAGGCTTGATCGAAGTTTGCTCCGTAGGTGGAGAAGTCATCCATGAAGACCTCCACACCACTGCTGGAATATGCTTAGAACTAATCATTTAAACGTTGCAAGGGCATTGCACAAGCCAAACGGCATCTGTTTGTATACAAATGTTCCTCAAGAACTAGTGAACATAGTCTTGGCTTGGTCTTCTAGGGCTATTTGTATTTGGTTGTACCCATTGTACCCATCCAAATAACTATAGTAGCGATGCCCTATGATGGTGTCTAAGACTTGGTCAATGAATGACAATGGAAAGTGGTCCTTGAATGTTGGCATGTTTAGTAGCCTGAAATCTATGCACACCCTCCATTTACCTCCCTTTTTGGGCACTATAACTAAGGGGCTAACCCATTCACTATCAGTAATGGGGTATATGAACCCAGCTTTAAGAAGTTGTTCAATTTCTTCCTTAACTATTTGCTTTAGCTTTGGGTTCAATCGCCTCTGCGGTTGTCTTCAAGGCTTCATGGAGGGGTTGGTGTAAATTCTATGTTGGCATATCCTAGGATCTATTCTAGTTAATTTGGGATATGACCAAGTGAAGGCTTTCGACCATTTGTTTATTACCTTTAGCAGTCTCTCTTTTTGTTGTGGAGCAAGTTTAGCATTAATAATTACTGGTTTTCCATTTTTAAGAAACATGTATTCCATACCGGTGGGCAATGGTTTTAGCTCAAGGGGCTCTTGCTTACACTTATCAAGAATTTTCAACTTCCCCCAGTTAATATTTTCAAGGTCAAGACTTGGAAGTTGGCGATGGACTTGCTCTAATGTGTCTATGCTATTGATGTAAGTGCAAGTCAAACCCTCAGTTGGTTCCATGCATATAGTTAAACTGCTCTCTTGATCAGTTGTCAACCACTGGGTGCCTTCTTATCTTGTAGCTACTGCATACAGGCATCTTTGTATATCAATCAATTGTGCACATTGGTTGGTATGTTTTTGGAACATCACCCCTAGGAGAAGGAGTCCTATAATACTCATGGACTTGGTAGTGAGGTTGAGGAGTGACGTGACCAATAGAGTCACGTGGAAAGACTGGCTACTGCACGTAATATTCATACAGGTCAGGTTGCCGGTAAGGATACTGTTGCCGTGGTGGTGGCATTCCCCATGATTGTGGGTATTGCCATTGTTGATACTACTCAATTGGTTGTGGTGGAGTTCCACTTGGATAATGTGTTAAGGGTTGGTGGAACTACCTTGGGTTACCTTGAGGATAAGGTAACCTTTGGGGTATTTTCCTTTTGTTTAATCATGGGTTGAGTGCATACACCCCAGACTCCTACAAATGTGAGATTATAGGGCAACATCCCTTAGGATGGTCATATTGGCATATCTCACATCCACTATCATTTTTTGTATTTGAATCCACAACCTCTTCGATAATGGCAACTTTTCCCTTACCCTTGTTACATGCATATTCTGCTTCTCTCTTTTTTCTTTTTTGCGATCACTACTTTGCTCTCTAGACTCTTCTACTACTTTGAGAATGGTTTGAAATCTATTATCTAGGGATTCCCACATTTGGTCTACCTTTGCCGATACTTCCAATGCAAGTTTTTGTATAGGCAAGGCTTTCCTATTCACCATCTCTTTGAGTGGTGACTCTTCTTCATCCTCACAAAATCTTACTTCCTTCTTTCAGAGGGAAGTATCTTTATTATATTCCTCCGCACTCTCTCTTTTCCTTAGCTCACCTTCTTCTTTAGCAACTTGCTCCAATAATCTTTAAAATTGATGGGTCCTAAGCTCAGATGACCTTCCTTGGGCATACATCCCAAGAGTTCTTCGCATTTCATGCCTAAGCCCATCTATGAGATGGCGTAGTTGATCCCTTTGTGAATAACCATGGCCAGGACAACGATGTAACAGTGCATAATAGTGGCCCATGGCAGTGTTGAAGGGCTCATGGCCTCCTTGTTTCTATCCTTGGATTTGCTTTCATAGGTTGGACACTCGAGAGTACGTTTGGTACTTATCATTGAACAATTCTAACATGGTACTCCACCTACAAATGGATTCTGGTTCTAAGGACTAGTACTAGCTCTCCGCTTCTTTGACTAGTGTCCGTGGGAATAACTTAAGTTTCTTCCATTCGCTTTCTATGTTTTGTAAGGCACATGCATCATGAAATGCTTGTAGATGATTTTGAGGATCAACGTTGTATCCCCCTTCAAATCATGGGATGTTTTTCATGTCTAATCTCTTGATCCTACTATCTTTTTGGTGCCTTGTTGGGATTTTGATAGCCTTAGTTATGTCTAGCATACTTCGAGTAGTGAGTAGGGGTTCATTGTGATCGTCCCATCTGTGGCATCTATGATGCCTATGTTGTTCCCTACTCTCCCTTCTTTCATGGTGTGTTTCTTTAGAGTGCCCTCATCCCCTTTCTTGACTATTTAATCTATGACTCCCGTTTCACTTACCCTTATCCTCATAGTCTTTTTCTTTGTGACTGCATCCAGATCTTGAAGGAGAGGGTGAAGGAGATGATGAAGGTGAAGAAGAAGGAGAACCGTCACCATGTCGATGCCTGCTTCCTTCTCTTAGGTGATCGCAGTTATGATCGAAATGTCCATCTTTGTCATGTGTTCATGTTCCTTTTTTAGACCCTTTGTGTCTATCGGTAGCAAAATCTGGGTTATGGATAGTTGAGTAAAGATTCTAATACACAACCCCTTAACTAAAGTCAACGGGAGGAACATCATTGTGTGGGCGACTGCTTGAGTTAGGTTCACCACCCTCATTTTCACTTAGGACATGTGGGACGTTCTGTGACAACTTTCCCTTCATGGATTCATGGCATCTCTCCTGTTGCAAATCCCCTTGACGCTGTGCCTCCATGGGTCGATTCTCTCTCAAGTCATGATCATGCACAACATACTCTGCCTGTAAGTGCTGCATACAAATTCGTGTAAGATCATGAAGAAGCATGCCCGGGACATAGCGATCAGGAGGTAACACTATGTTACCTTCTAAGTCTCGCCAATGCAGTTGTTCATCCTGGTGGAGGATAAAGGTAAAGTTCGGTACAAATTCATCAGGATGAACATATACCACACAAAACTATTGAGGGACTGGCGAATTATCATGTGTACTACACCTCTGATTGTTCCCTATATCAGACCTAGGCAGTGAAACACTTTTGTACAAAGAAGGAGACATGATTGTCTATTTAGTGTGCAATGTATTATTATTTATTATTTTTCTTTAACCAACCCCAAGGGTTCATTCCAACAATGTGAAAGATTTCTTATGTTTTGGTTAGCGCACAAACAACAAAGTCCCCAGCAATGGTGCCAATGATGAGCGGTGAGGTATCCCTATGCTCAACCATACGAATACGAGTGTCCACGCATGATCCAGTTAAATTCTAAGGACTAAGTGCTTATGCGCCTTTGTGGAACAAGAATGGGTTGATCAATCGTTGTCTTCCCAAGCTTACTTGTATGTCACAATTGTATGGTTAAGTAAACTTGAGGTATATGATTTTTATACTTTTTATGTATTTTTATGTTCTGCTGCTAATAAGGGAGAAGAGAGATAACTAAATAACTAATTTAATTAACTAGGCTCTAACTGATCCTAACTCTAGTATTCGTTCTCACTTGCTGTACACATCCTAAACCAGTGCAACACTACTGGGATTACCAAACACTAATCGTTACTGGGTTACCAAGTGTTACACGCATGCTCAAAGTGATTGTACTATGTGTACTTACTTAGGAGAGTTGTAGGGTGAGAGAGAATCATTAATTAACCAAGGAAAGCATTAAGTAACAATAATTAACATTAATTAATCTATTCTGAATGCTGCAAGGTTTATAACAAAGTTCGTCTTTATTGTCGTACACAAGGTGTTCTCAGGTACACAATGCTTGAATAAAGATCCATTCACTTTATGACTCCTACTGCGGGCACGTAGAAATAATTCTAACTCTGAGAGGGAGAAAAGGCAAGAGTTTGGATAAGGGACTAAGACTAACTATGTAAACCAAGTGCGCCCACCTCTTATTTATAGGCAATGAGGTAGGATGCAATATCGCGTGGGAGGCCAAGACATCGCGGACGCAATATCGCGAGCGTGATATCGTGGCTCATCATAGTTAATGAACATAAGCATAACCACTTCGAGCATACATATAGTGCTTAGTAACCTAGTAATGCTTAACATTTGGTAGCCCAGCAGCACTATATGTGTTTAGGATGTGTCTAGGAAAGTGGGATGAGTACTTGTGTTAGGCTAGCTAGGTTGTAAATGAATTAGATCTTAAATTACTCTTCTTTTCATTCTTGTCATAGGTAATTAAATTTATAAAACATAAAATGATAAAAATCATGTACCTCAATTACACTTAAACTGTACCCTTGAGCTTCACAAGTGTAGTTGGGAAGACAACGTATGTTCTCAATGCCCATTTCACTGCCTAAAAGAACTAATGCACTAGAGAACTATAGGTCCATGGAATTCAACTAGACCATGTGTAAATGCCTTAGTGATTCATATGGTTGGACGTAGGGGTACCTCGCCGCTCATCGCTAATGCTCAAGTTGCTACAAATTTCGGATCGAGTTCTTCCTTTTCTCTTCAATAGTTAGTTCATCAAGATTGTCCTCTTTCTATCTTTTTATTATTGTTACAAACTTTCTTTTCCCTAATCTACATTTTGATATGCAAAGGAATATTATCAAGGGAATTTCAATTGATGATCAAGGTATGCAATTGCTTAACATGCACTTTGCATATGATTTTTTTTTTCTTTTTATGATTAACAATTCTCTACAACATATCAATATTCTATTAGCTATAGTGGAAGATTATTGCATGTTATCTAATTCTCATATTAATCGGCAAAATATGTTGTTTATTATAATGGTAATATTTATATGTGGGTTACTCTCAAATCTTGGAAAAACTTAAAAAACGATTTTATCTTTAGAATTTTAGGAATACCTTTTACTTTTTAGCCTAATCTTACTATTTTGTGGAATTATGTGGTTGATAGAATTGCAAAGAAGCTTGATAAATGAATTGAAAAGAAATTTCAAAATTTTAGGAATACCTTTTTCTTTTGAGCCTAATCTTATTATTTGTTCATTATTTTTTATTGATGTGTACTTTTTATCTTTAAAGAGAATTTTCTCCTTCTCTTTACAAGAAACTCTTTAATAAGAAGTGAAAACCTATGAGGGCACCTTTTAACTAGGGCAAGGTTGGATCATTATCCTACCCCAAAGGGGAGGTTTTGCACGATTGGTTGTAAGAATGAAATCTTGAAAAAGCATGCCAAAACCCTTGGGCTCTTTCTTTAGACTCTTTCTTCTTTAATTTGATGTGCTTTGAATTTTTTAATATTATTATTTATTTTCTTGGGTTCAACACCCAAAACAAAATTTTTTTATTTTGAAAACTTGAATATGTGTCAGCATTAAAATTTTCAAGGTGTTTTTAAAAAGAGTATTTCTAGTTTATGGTGGATACATTTTAAAGCCAAAAGTTTGATATTTTTTTTTGCACCAAGCATATGTGGATGGGGAATAAAAATTCGTTTGGTACGAAATCCTATATCAAAATTGATAAAAAAGCATAGTATTGGTTTATACAAGTTTGACTATATTATTTTTTAGATAATTTGGTTTTAAGAAAATAAAAAGAAAAGAAAATTATAAAAAGATACTATTATGGGTCAATATGTTAGAATGGAAAGTATTCGTATGTTTTGAGGAAAGTTAAAAACATCATTAATGAAATTGAAATACTTTTTATTAAGTCCATAAACCCTTAAAACAAAAAATATATATAGTATGTGCAGCAAACACTTCACGAATAAAATTACAAGTTTCTTCCGTGGTATATCAAAAACCTGAACTAAACTATTAGCTACAATTGACCATTCGTGATGACTTACACTAATTTGTTTGTTCCCGGTGATCATGGCATCATTAGATAAGGAAAGTAGTATTACGTTTATCATTGCCGGCGTAAGGGACGTTACTCTCGCCAAAATCGCCGTTGAATATTCGGAACGTGAGTTAAAGCTGCACAAAACATGGTATTTCATTTTTAATGCTTGCACTCTTCTCTTGATAACAAAAAGCAAAAACAAAAAACATGCGTATGGGCTTCTTCTTTAATGAATACGAAACGTGTCCAGTTCACTCGTCACAAAAACTACAAGGCCGGCCACAAATTGACCCATTTAATGGGACACTGCTGAGAAGCAGAATTGGTTCTCCAAATCCTTGTCCGCCCATTGCGATTGCGTTCGTGGCACGGTTGCTTGGACTTGACTGCAAACTGCTAAAGCTCTGCGTCCAACCATCGCAACGTTAAAAACGGAAACCGACAAGAAAACGAGGGAAGAACGCCCAGTTGCTCTTGAATTGAAATCTCGCTCGTGTACACACCAATCCATCTGCTTTGCCCTGCTCTGGACCACCAACACCAAGGGCGAGCGGGCGGACATGGCGGGCGGTTGGACGGCCGTGGACGGCACCGGCGCCAACGAACTCGGTGCCGTGGAGCTCAACCGAATCCAAATCCGGACCGACGCCGCGGACGAGAAATTCGAGTCGGACGATCACCCCTTGCTAATGCTCAGCGCCGACACCGAAAACGGCCTCGGATCGGGATCCGGGTCCGGGTCCGGGTCCGGGTCCGGCAGAGCGAGCGCGGTGTTCAATCTGGCAACGACGGTGGTGGGGGCGGGGATCATGGCGTTGCCGGCGGCGATGAAGGTGCTGGGTCTGCCGGCGGGGCTGCTCACGGTGCTCCTCATGGGCGCGCTCTCGGAGGCCACGCTGGAGGTTCTCGTCCGCGTGGGCGCGTCGCTCAAGGCCGCCACCTACGGCGACGTCGCGCAGGCCGCCGGCGGCCGCGGCCTCCGCCTCGCGGCGGAGCTCTGCGTCGTCGTCAACAACGCCGGCGTCCTCGTCGTTTACCTCATCATCATCGGCGACGTCGTCTCCGGCGGCTCCTCCGGCGGCCACGGTGGGCTGGTTCCCGGCGTGGACCGGCGCGTCGGCATCCTGGCGGCCACGGTGCTGTTCCTGGCGCCGCTGTGCGCCGTGCGGCGCATCGACTCGCTGAAGTTCAGCTCCGCGGCGTCGGTGGCTCTGGCGGTGGTGTTCGTGGTCGCCGCGTCGGCCATGGCGGTCGTGAAGATCGCGGCGGGCAGCGCTCAGCGGCCGCGGATGTTGCCGGATCTGAGCTCCGGGCGCGCCGTGGTGGAGTTGCTCGTCGTGGTTCCCATCATGACCAACGCCTTCGTCTGTCATTTCAATGTCCAGCCCATCTTGAACGAGCTGCGGTGTCCGTCCCCCCCCGCCGAGATGAAGACCGTCGGACGGATCACTTCCGTGATCTGCGTCCTCATCTACGCCTGCACCGCCACCGCCGGATATCTGCTCTTCGGCGACGCGACGGAGTCCGACATTTTGGTGAACTTCGACCGGGATCTGGACGTCCCCTTGGGCCGTGTTCTGAGATACGTGGTCAGGGTCGGGTATGTTGTGCATCTGATTCTGGTTTTTCCTGTGATCCATTTCTCGCTGCGCCAGACCATCGATTGTTTGCTGTTCAAGAACCGCGGGCCGCTGGCGGAAAGCAGGTGCAGGTTTTTCTCGTTGACTGTGACGCTGCTGACGTTGCTGTATCTGGGATCCGCTCTGGTTCCCAACATTTGGGTTGCGTTTCAGTTCACCGGAGCAACGTCCGGACTCGCCCTGGCGTTCATGTTTCCGGCGCTGATTACCCTCAGATGCGGCGACCTCGACCCAGGGTTGAGTTCCGCGGCCGCGAAAGCCCTGGCTTGGGTTATTCTTATCATGGCTGTGATTGTCAGCGTGATCGGTGTGGTTGGCAACATTCTGGATCTGGCCATCTGATTTTGGTGTGATTGGGAGCATTCTGGACCTGGGTATGAATTCCCAGCAGCAACATTTTGATTTTGGTGGATTTGCTGCGTTGCTGGGGTACCATGGTCGCGCACGTGGATTCACAACTTTCTTGCATTGTAGACAAGCGAATTACCGTATACAGAAATTATTGGGTATACAGGGAGGCTTAGCACGATTCTGTATCGACGATGTTGTAGAGTATTGGGAAAAATTCGGAATTTGGAGCGTTGTTTCCCCAGACGGAGCTTGGGGGGGATTTTGTCATGACTGAAAGGCGGTGGTTTTGTTGCGGATTTTTATTTGCAGGTTTAATAAGTTTTGGCGATCATTTTTTCGCAGAGCCGAGAATAAATTCTGCTACACTTTGGAAGGAGGAAAGCTTTCTTGAGCCTTCTTCTAGCATGTAAGTGACGCATTGCCAGAGCAATTCTGAACTAACCTTATTCAAAAATTTCAGTAATTTTTCTTGTTTGTGGCAGGAACATAGCCACCAAGTTTGATTATTCTACAATAATCTCTGAGTAAGTGTAGCTTTGTAGCTGCAGATCTGTTTTCTTGTAACCCATATTCTTTTAATACAATTCTTTTAGATTTTTACAATGATGGAGAAGGTTTTTACGTTTAGGATGCTTTTGAAAATTGGAATGTTGGATTTCTCGGCCTTGTCTTTAATTGCATTGTGGTGTCTTCATGTTTTGTGGAATTAATCATACTTATATTCTAAGCTCTTTGATATCGTTTAGGCGTTTTTCAATTATCTTGGATTTTCTGTTCACCAAATTCATATAGGCTATAGGATAAATTATCTTACTATGAATGAACTAATACGTTTGTTTCAAGAAGGGGCAGAAATTTATGAACTGCTTCTGTAATTTATGGAAGTGGTCTTCCATGGGATTTGCGAGGTTTTAGACATCGTGACTCTTACTAAACAAACTTAAATGCCTACATATAATAAAAAATGCTGAAAAGAATTTGTGCACCTGGGTTTCGTTTTTTATTAATGAACTAGAGGAATGGTTGCAAGCGGTGCCAACAGAAGATTGTATTCAAATAAGTGATGTTCATATTAAGTTGTTGCTGATGATGTAGCTGTTACGGATTTTGCAACAAATGCTCCGGACTTTGGATTGTTCTGTAGTCACTGGAAAATGAAATTTAATGTGGAAAGTTATGATCATTGTTACCAAAAAACAAAAATTCTCTCATATTAAGAACCAGCGAATTGAGATAGTCAAGGCTTCCGCGGTCTTCTTCTTGGGTGTACAATTTTGTGCCGTTCCTTGCCTTTATTCGGCCGGTGTCTCATACCTCACAAAATGTTGAGAAACGAATGATGGTGAAGTATAAATGGACTAGAACTGGAAGAATTGCAGGTGGAATGAAAGCCAGGTGTGCCTTCAGAAACAAATGGAAAAAGGTGAATACAGGCATGGGAAATTATAAGATAGTTACTTCTGCGCTATGATTTGCTCTGTTATACTTGGGGTCCAGGCAAAATACGGTGTAGTGTGAAAAATGTATAGAAACATTTCATACTAAATGAATTCAAGGTTAACGGGATGAACTACTGTTGTTGGAAGACTGAAGCTGACCTGCTCCTGTTGGAGTTCCAAACACTCCGTCAATGTATTGCATGCGGTAAGAAAACATTAACAAAAAAAAAAAAGGTTTTCAAAGCAGGCGTTGAAAACTACTCAACATGAATGTACATGAAAGTTTGTTGCAAAAATGGAATATAGGTTCATAATCTATTATCAGAATCTACAAAAGCCAGAAGTTTGGTAAAAGGTAAGTGATGGAATATTAAGGTTCATGACCTATTATTATTAGAGTTTACGTACCAGATGCTTGGTAAATGCTGACAGCAGCAAAGATCATCTTTATCTTCTTGATGCTATGAGCTAACTCATTAAGGTAGACAAAGAATTTGAAGATGATTTTCTAGGTTGACCATCTCCCTGATACCATAAGTCTCTGATTGTAAATTTTTACTGTGTTCCTGTGTGGCAGATGTCTCAGCATACCTATTTATAGGTGGCATTTGTCTCAGTATTTACCTTGGAAGTACATGGCCCAACATACTCTTTAGAATTGAACTTTTAACTTCCACAACCATAAGCTTAGCATGGAAGCAAAGATGAAAGAAATTTTACATTAAAAAGGTAAAAGAGAGATATAAGTTATGCATCATTGTATTTAACAGTATCCCCTTTACTTTTAGACAACTATTAGCCAAGTTGGAATGGGACCTCACATGTCAGGGTTAAGATTGGGAGACGGATTGGCTTGAAAGGGGAAGAAGAATGTGTAGAATGTGGCTTTCAAGAGCCATTGAAGATGAGATGCATGTGTTGGTAGAATGTACTAGATTTGAGCCTTATAAAGAAAAAAAAAATGGAACTTTGTGTCTTTAGCTGAACTTTTCCAGCTACCTGCTCTGCATATAGGCCATTTTCATGAAAATGTCATGCTTATTCATAAATTGAATATTGATTCTGCCCATTAAATCCTTTCATGTCTTTTTCTGAACGTGATAAATTATTACCATTATCAAATTTCCTAGAGAACTCGGTGAATTTGGTCTTTTAAGTGCATTGCTTCAACTGTCTCTCTTTTTAATGTTTATATTTGCCATGATGCTTGTTATTTTTGTGACCAAGCTGCATAATCAGACATCCGAATTTACTGTTTCTAAACGTGAAAGGAAAATTTGCAACTTTCAGATATTTCAACAGTTCCGAGTACCAGAATACCCATTTCAAATGCTGAGATCCTTGATTTTAGAAAATACTTCTGCTTGGTGCATATGAGGAATATATATTGAACTCTGGGAATATTTTATTTCGCATTTGGGCACCATCGAATTTCAGAGAAACATTAATTATTGCCTGTTGAAGGTGATTAAAGCCACAACATGAAAAAGTTTCCTCCAATCATCTTTGTAAAAGTCTTTTATTCTTCTCAAAATTAGCTTTATTGCATCATTGAAATGTTGTTAAATCACAGGTTCTCGGCTCTCTTATGCTTTCATATATAAAAATTTTAGTGTCTTTTAGTAAGATGGTTTTCGATCATGGGCCATAAGCGAGCTTTAAAATAGGTACTAAGCAGTTTGTTTTTGTTCCTATTTGTTCTCATCAATGTGGCTTTTACATGAATATGTCATGCTAATTTGCAACAATTTGCATGTCCTCCAAATTTTTAAAAGAATATTCCGAAATAAGAAGAATTCTGGCCTCAAATATTGCCATTAAGCGGGACTGTTAGTCAACCTTGCTTTAAAGTCCGATGCCGATAATCGACAACACGCAAAAATGCATCTACTGAACTTAAAAATGCTGATCCAACTTTCGGCTGATTTCAACTTCAAGCATGACATCAGAACATTAAATTGGCCGAAGGAATCACATATGATCTGGTCTATCAATACATTGCTTCCCTTGCAAGATAAGATTGAGGGAAATGATGACGTCTCAGTCTAAAACCAAATATTGTTAACGATATTATAAACAACGAATAACTCCTTTGAATAATTGATTTCACCATTTTTTTTACAAATTTCGGACAAATATTCAGAAATTTCTCAATAGTCGAATTCATTGGATTGGTTAACGTGTTGAAAAATTGGAATTAAGGATAAAAAAAAAAACCCTTAGCAAAGCTCAATAATCAAGTTAAGAAATAATCACTCTTTCAAGATTATTTTGCTTTACACCTAAAACTTCTTATTTTGGAAAACTGAAAATTCTGCTGTAGCACTCTGCCAGCTAGAATTGGAGACTTACTGAAGTAACTATATCACATTTCATTCCGAAGTTGAAGTCTCAAAAAATCGCACACTTAGCAACAAGTCTATGCTACTAAATAAACAAAGAAGAGAGTTGCTAAAAGTGCATTGCAAATAAGATAACATGGATTATGCACCCCCAACAAGAAGTTTATAGCTTAAGGTAGCAAGATATTACATCTCAAGGATATTGCTGCTGTGCACAAATAGACTAAGCTAAATAGAAGGTTTGGCATCTACCTATGCACACTTTACTTGAAACCCTTCTTTATTAAAGACCGTTTGAAAGGAATAGAATGACTTCAAGTAGATCTTAGATCTATAATCATAAAATAAAAAGCTAGTATAATAATACTAGGAATAAATGACAAGAAATTAAATCCAATCTACGAGTGTATACTCCAAAAGAAAAGCTAGGAACCTAGAACTATCTTATCAACTAACAATTCTAATGTCTTTATTTCTTTTGAGAAACATCCTATTAGGCTAGCCACCTACATTATCCAGAAATAAAACAAAAGGTTAGAACTCTATGTAGAAGAAACCTACACCTCTTGAACCCTAAGGTAATATCACTAATGCAATAGAAGCCAATAGTCTTCATCTAGTGCAGTAAGTCCCTCTCCAATGTATTCTAACAAATTAAGTAATAAAATATTAGGATTCTACTATGCAAGTTAGTACTTCTCACATAGCGTGATCCATTTATCAAGTTATATGAGTACTCATACTATTAATTCCTTAGTCCATGAACCATAAATCTCTAGTCTCTAAGCATACCAATTGTTAGTTTTACAAAAAAGATTAGTGTCATGTTCACCTTGTATATCCTTGAACTTTGGTTTGAAATTTAAGGAATCACCTTCCTACATTGAATACATCCCTCCCTTTACTCAAGATGGGATCTAAGATTAATATATCGTGTCCCATAGTTTAGATTGATAGATATACATGATCACTAATTTTCAATAAACCTCGAATCACTCTCTTCATACTAATCCACTAAGAATATACCAAGAAAAATAAAATAAAATATTACAAAAATAAACATTAGAAGTCTACCAAAACTTTATATATATATATATATAAAGACCTTTTAAAAGGTGTTGTTTATAGTATGAATAGGATGTTTATCTAAGTATTTATGTTCAAAGTTAGTCTTTATGTAACAATGGTACCTTACATATGTATATGGTGAAAGACACAGGAACTATGTCCACCACCAAGCAATAAGTCCCACTTCTTCACCAAGGAGGAGACAACTAACATAAAGATTAGTAGAAGCCATGGTCACACCTTTAGTAGAAACATCTAACCTACAACTGATCAATATGTCCTACTTCTTCACTATGAAGAAGACATCTAGTACATAGGGATAAGCAAAAGCCATGGTCATGCATCTAGAAGAAAAATTTAAGACTTGAATGAGGATAAGCACTAATAAACAACATTAAGGACACCCTTGATGGATTTCAATGATATATCTCTAATATGTGCCTCATCCTCAAACCTCACATGATTTGTTACTAGGTTTGGTAGGGTGTTGCACAAGAATTTGCAATCTAGGCTGCCTACCTATTTGCAACTACCATGAAATTAAGGTTATGTGTAGTTCTCCTAATAGAAATGAAGGTTGAAGAGGTAGGAAGGGAAATAGAGTGAAGTCCCATTGTTCTTTGGATTTTCCAAGCTGAGGAGGTCTTTGCCAAACACTAGAGAATCATAATAAGATATCTCTAAGTGTTCCATGATTCCCAAACCATGAGAAGATAGTAGGGAGCCACCAACCTTAATACCTTATTCAAAATTCTTCCTTGTACAAAGGAAGCAATGACCTCAAAGTGGATCCTAGGACTTGCTTTGAGAGTATACTTCTTGTATGAGTTTAAATACCATTAAATTCCAAAGAATGCAATGATGTCAATGACACTAGGTTAGAAGAAAAGTACCAAAACTAGAACCTAATATGCATCTTCAATCAATGCTTTACATGACACGCAAAGGACACTTGGTGGAGTTGATAAACAATCCCTTCATAGTAGCAAGAGAGATTGGATTGACTCAAATGATCAACATTATTGACATGTCTCTTAGGATTACTCCTTATAGGATCTAGGGGATGTAAATTTCTACATAGTCTCATACCTATGCATGAGATGTACTTCTCTCCCACAGTTCAACTAAAGTCATCGAAATGACATTTCAACATTTATCGATATTATTTTACTTCACTTTATCATAATTAATTTGAGAACTAATCATGATTTTTTTTAGCTATAGTGATGAACTTACGAGACCATTCTATAGGAAGTGCATGCTCCAAGAGAGTCATGCTTCAACAAACAAACATTCAAAATTTATTGAAACATCTTGTTCAACATCAAACCTCAAAACCAACAAGCTTATTAGTTCAATAACCATATATACTAGAATTCAATATTCATGCTAAGATTACTCTTTAGTAGTAGAAGTTCAAGTTGCTGGGAAAGAAGCTTTACATGTTCTTTCTTCCAAATGTTTTCCATTTAATATCCAACCACTTTAACCTTAGCCCTAAGACTGACTAAACAAGATAACCATTTTGCCCTCATGATACATGTACATCTAGTTGAAGAATATGAACTAAGCATCATTAGCATCTCTTGGCCGCTTCATGGGCCTAATGCAACTAAATCATATCTTAGTCTGCAACATGCTCTTAAAAGTTAATTCAACTATTCAACTCACAAAAACATATAGAGGAGAATTGGATAATTTTTGCAATGGACCAATCCTCAAATATAACCATTAGGTGTTAAGTCACCAACAATAAATTCATCATCTAAGTAGCTACATAAGAAATGGAACAACTTTGGGAGTCTTTAACATTATTTATTCGTTTGTACAATGAAAGGTCAACTGGATTCTATTAAATATGTGTCTTGAAAGGATAAGAAACTCCTATGCAAGTTTAGCATCATGAAGGAACATCATCGTGGAAGATACATGATTTGAGAAAATATTTAAGTCTCTTAAATGCACAATTTCAATTTTGTAACAAGGCTAGAGAGGATAAAAGATGAGCTAAATTTATGTTCTAACTTGACTATCTTAACAAGGATTTTAAGGTTTCTTGAACCATTCAAGTTACAAAATGAACTTTGAAACATTTACATTATTGAAAAATTAAGGTAGAATTTCATAAATCATGAATGTAAGGTTACCTTGTAAAGTAAATTCACCATCAACTTTCATTTCAATCAAATGGAACAAGGGAATGATACTAAATTATACTATAATAGGGGAAGGCACATGATTAAAAGTTATTTACATTACCATATTCAAGTAGGGGTTCAACAATTTTATGAATGTGAGTCCATAGAATTCCCAATTTGAATTTCAATAGTTTATTGGGAAGTCATTGTTCAGTGTTCTATTTAAAGAAAATGCTTAAATCACCTATGTGTTTGAATAAAAAAGGTCACTTTACTATTTAAATTGAATTATACTATTGGTCTTACTCCTCATATGATAGTTGCTTCAATTAGTCATCATAGGATCTAAGTCCTCTAAGATTTTTAGGTGGAAAACTAAAAGATTTTACATCAAGGAATAACTACAAACCACTAACTTCTATTTCATACCCATGAAAGGACCAAAGAGAGATAACTAACAAATGATTTCATCATCAGTGGAGGAGTCTAAAGAGAATAAATGACTAATCATACATTACTTAGAATACAAGGAATCCTATAGGGTTCCAATAGCTAAGTCTACAAAGAGTTTGTGGATTGAGAACTTAGAAGGGGGGTTGAATAAGTTCCCCAATAAAAATTTCACCTGCCACACTAACACACCAAATTTTACATGGTTCCCCAACTTGGGTATGTCCACACTTAGAGGATAGAATCCGTGCACACCTCCAATCTTTGTTTCTTAAAAATGTGGTTTGAAGTGCATGACACCCTATACAAGCATTGAGCTCTACTTTGGAGTGCTTCATTGCTATGAAATCACTCAATCCTATAAGGTCCCAATAAGCTCATAATGTGGTTTCAATGATCCCACAACCTTTACAAAATTAAGCTGCACTCTCAAGTGTTTTGACGTTGCAAAAACACTCAACCCCACAAAGTCCCAACAAGCTCAATATGGATACCTTCTCACAAGAAGCACATCAACCCCACAAGGCTACAAGAAAGATAAAAAGGAACAAGGAAAGAATGTAATTAAATTTACAAGTCCTTGCACTTAAAGCGTAGTGCAACTTACAATCAAACAAATGATGTTACAGTGAAGAGAAAGAATAGAGTTACATAGAATAGACAATTAGCAGCTTGAATGTGAATAGTGTTTGCATAATTCCCAAGATTTTGACATCATCTTATAGCCTCAGATTTTTTGAAAACTCCTTAAAATTTGTGCAATGACTACCAAATGACTAGTGTAGACATCTACTTTGAAGTTGGGATGTCTAACTGAGATTGGCCTCAATTCAGGAGAGATGTCTCACTGGCATATGGAACATCTATAGTGGGATGTCTATGGGGAGACGTTTACTACTTTTCAGAGATGTCTTCTCAACTTTTGAGCTCTAACTTATGAAGCTTTCTCCTGTCAATTTGCCTTCTTGCCAATCCTTGGAGCATCTTCATTTAATTTGCAGCCTTCTTTTTCATCCATGCTCTCATATTGCCCATGTATTCTTCATCTCCTTGAGTTCTCAGATCTCATTGTGGAGTTCTTGTTTATGTCCTACAAAAGCATTATCCACCACAAACATTATTTGTTCTCTATTTTTCTTAAGGTTTTGACATACCAAAAGGTCAACAATCTCTTCCTTTTTGGTGATGTCCAAAACTTAAGAAAATGGATTAGTAAACATTATGACATAAAATTTAAATAATAAAAACACTTAAGACATATAAGTTCTAATGTTAGCCAAAGGGTATCACTATGGTAAAAATATAAGAGCTCAAGACAATAGTTTCAAAAAGGAACAAGAGATTTCCACAAATTGTTCAAGGGCCAACCTATCTCTATAACATAGTAGATGAATCTATATACAAAGGGCATAAAGCCCACAAACATCTATCCATAATCCATAACATACTATTGCTATACAAATGTATACTATCCAAAAAATTCTCCCCCTTTTTGAATATCACCTAAAAGGAGGAACCACTAGAGGACTCTAATCACTGACCTCAGTGGCATCATTCGAATCCTCATTAGAAGTAGCTACAGCATGAGAATGTCTATAGGTATCCTTCTCCTCATCATCACTACTAGTGTTGGTGCTGGAATTGGAGACATGCTACTTGTCATCATTGTCCAAAGATGGTATCTGAACTAAAGCCCTCCATGGATGGAGCTTCACTCAAAATTGAGATGAAGCTAGTGGATCTTGTTGGGATGGAGCCTATTGAGAGGAGGAGGAAGCACCCTTCCTCTAATAAGTGATAGGATCTATAGGTCTCCATTGGGAAGAAGTCCCAAAGATGCTCTACATGGCCTGCTACTCAAATGTCTACGAAGTATCATCTTGATGATGAGAACTAGGTCCAAAATGCATGGGATTAGGAAACTCCCCTTGGACACATTCCAATGATGCATCAAACTCCTATAAATCAGATGCATTTCCCAAGTCATAAGCTTGGGAAGGCCTAGCAATTGCTAAGTGTCTAGTTGGGGTTGGACAGTCCTCCTCACTCTCTAATATGGAAGGAGTGATGATCTCCTCGAACTACTACCCATCAAGAGAAAGAGATACTCTAGCTATGTCCATTATCTTACGAAGGTAAGATATATTCTTGCCAATCATCCCAATAGTGTGAGAAAAGGGCTTAAGTAGCTTCTTCAGAGAAGATCTCACTTGATCACTGTGGCAATTGAAAACATCGACGGCTAGAATGGGAACATAGAGAGGTTTGTGAGCACATAGCTTTGACCCTGCATCCATGTGAGGGCTTGTTAGAAGTAGAGGTGGGGTGCATAGAATGGTCTTGTCAATTGAATGACTTACGAAATGTAATGTTGTAATGGTGCTAAGTGTGTTGCATGGTGTTAATGGTGGCGAGCGTGGTTAAGGGTTTCCACTAAAAAAAAGTGTCAATGTACGGTTATGTGCAAAAATTGTGAAAAATGCAAGTAAAATGCCAAAATGCAAATACACTGTTGAAAAATGCAGAGGAGGAGAGTGAGAGAGAAAGTGACACCACCCAAAATGGGGTTGAGCATAGTTAACTTCAAATAGGGTGAGGAAGGTACACAGTGTATAACAAGTGTAGTAGATAGCATAGTCATAGTCTCCGAGTGTCTGGCCATGTGGACAAATGTTCTACCATAGTTTCTATGCCTACTGGGTTGGTCATCATGGGGTGTAGTGCACTGTGGTGGACTACGGTGGTGTGCGAATGTCCTCGTCTTGCTGAGATGCCAAACGTGCTTCAATAATGCCAAATGCCAAAATGCCCAAAATGCAAAATTTGCCAACCCATAAAACATAGAGGATAGAGGTATTTATAGGGCTAGGGTTAGTACAAAATGTAGATCGATTGCCATGTGGAAATGGGATAGTTGAGACTATGCTACACCCAACTACGCTCCCCATTAAAGCAAATGGTGTTATGCTATGGTGTGCTCCAATGGACTCTGTGAGATTGTTAGACTATGACTATGCTGCCACTGTGCCTATTGTACATCGTGTACCTTCCTCACCCTATTTGAGGTTAATTATGCTCAACCCCATTTGGGGTGGTGCTGCTTTCTCTCTCACTCTCCTCTTGTGCATTTTTCAGCATGTTATTCACATTTTGGCATTTTACTTGCATTTTTTGCAATTTTCGCATGTAACCACATGTTGACACTTTTTTTTTCCATAAAAACCCTTAACTACACTCACCACCATTGACATTTTGAACACAGTGCAAACACCTAGCACCATTATAGCATTGCATTCTATAAGTTCCTGTTAAATTGACAAGACCGTTCTAGGCACCTCGCCTTTACCTCCAGTAGGCCCTTATGTGGATGCCGGGTCAAAGCTGTGTGCCCATGAACCTCTCAATGTTCCCATTCCAGCCCCTAATGTGTTCGATTGCCACAACTACCAACAGATTTAGACCTACTCAACTGAGAAGAGGTTTGAGATGATGATGTAGGCCTCTTCTTCCTTGATTTTTAAGGCCTAGTGTTGGGTTTTGCATCTTCATCATGGGAGGAGCTCCTCTTTTTGGAATACTCACCAAGGCTCCCCTTGCCTTTAAGTAAAGGCATATTAGGAATGGGAACACCTCTCTATCAGATCAAAAAACTAAAGAGGTAAGGATGCCCATAGATTCTTTCCTTGGTGAACAAACCTAGCATGTCTCGACAGAGAGTATGACCCAAGTCCAAAGGTTGTCCAATGAGAATGCAAAAGGGAATAAATGCTTAGGTTGGCAACGAATAGTTATAGCTTCCTCCTTTTACAATGATATTATATAAAATAATGACATAGAGGATGGAAGCATCTAAAGACATTTGACTCCTAAGAATTCTCCCACCACATAGAGACATTGACTACCCAAACAAAGCATTACAAAATTCATATTGGAAAATAGGAATCACACCATTCATGAAAATATCATTCATGGAATGAATGGTAACCCTAAAAACATCAGCACTAGATATCCCAATAATTGCATTAACTACCTAAGGAGAAATTTCAATCAACATGCCCCCAACCATGGAAGTGAAAGTCCCAACAGAAGCATTGGTAATGACAATGTTATTATAGACCTCTCTTATGAGAACTTCAGGCACATAAAAATTCATGGAAATGAATGAAACCCAATTCAAAAATTGAAATAACCCCATCAAATACTATTGATGGCATTGTTGGAAATAGAGAGAACGCTTAGATACAATAGAAATGGTTTGAGTTACCTCACACTGATGCTAGACATTAATGGATTTGAATTGTGGAGAATAGGTAATTGCAGCATTGGAGGAAGCTCCCTTTGATTTCTTACTCATCTTGGATAGTGACCTTAATGTTTCAACCTTTCTATGGATCATTAATTTTGAAGAAAAATGCCAACTCCCTCTTGTTGGAGAAGCCATGGTTGTCTACCCTTGGTCATCTATGCTTGGTTGTGGAAGAATGAAGGAAAAATGAAGGTTTGGATTTTTATAGTTGTAGCTATCAAGGGTTTTATTATGAAAAGATAGATGTCTCCTTTGAGATATAGACATCTATGCTACATATAGCATAAACTCAGGTAGATGTCTTAATTGGAAAGTAGATGTCTTTATGTAGACATCTATCTTCTTATGTATATGTCTCATGGTAGACATTTATAGGTAGACGTCTTAGCAAGAAAAGGTTTAGGGGGTGGCTGCCAAGGATTATAGTCTTAATAGATATTCAAAATAAATTGAAGACTTACCTCTACTTACCTCTCTTGCTAAAGAAAGTGAAGATCCCTAAGGAGATTGAGAATGAGATCCCTCCTTTGAAGTACCTCTTCTCATGCAAATTTCTTCTATTTCTAAAGACTAGCTCTCCTTCACAAATTTGTTGGAGAATATTCTCTCACTATCATCTCCCTTATTTTTGATTCTCCATACCTTTTTTACTTCCTTTCCTTTTCAATTTATCCACCCTTTATTTTTGTCCTACACAATTTCCTTTTTAAATACATTTGGATAAGACGAAGGAGTTTTGTGATATGTCTTGGTGTTCATATAATAATACTTTAAATTTCAATCCAATTTCTTATGCCAAAATCTATTACAATAATAATACCTAACCCTTATTTTTTTGATTAAATTTATCAAACCTTGGAGTTGCTTTTTGTTTGAATGTAGTGCTAGTAGTTACCTTAATTTTTGAAGTGACCTCTTGTTCAGATAAACTTTGTGTGGATGCTTATTTTTGTTAATAACATCCTAGCCCACTTTTATCATTTGGACTTCTTCCTTGCCCAAGAACTATTTAGAGAGATTCTTTTCCTTTGACTAGCCTCTCATTCACAAGTTTATCATCTGCAAGTTCTTCCTTAATATGCTCATAGGATAGGATTAGTTTTTTATTCTTAGCCCTTAGGTCTAAGGTTTCTTTTGTGAGCTCTAAAATTTTCATATTTAATAAAGAGACATCTTAATCCTTGTTTTAAATTCCTTCTTTAATTTTATACAAATATTTTGAAAAGATAGAAGTTCATTGCACAAGAGGTCATACCTTTCTTCATCAATTTCCATTTGATCATCATCATTAGATAAGCTAGCATCGTCATCTGTGAGAGTCATGCAAATGAGATGTGAATCTTTTGAAGTTTCATCCACCTCTTCTTTAGTTTTCTCTTCATCATCCCTACTTGTGTAGAAGTTACTCTTTTTCATATTCACATTAGCCTTTTCTTTTCATTACAACCTGCTAGTGCTAGGATATTTGGAGGCCACATGGCCTCTTCCACCACATACCCAACATTCTATTGAAAAAGCATCAAATTTGAATTTGGAAAATCCTTATCTTTATCCTTACATTTGTTTTTGGATTGGTTGGGTCTTGGTTGATTAAAGCTTCTTCCTTTTCTTGCTAGAAGTCTTTGAAATCTTCTTGATAAAACATCTATTTCCTCCTCGCTGTTCATTTCTTGTTTAGCTGGTTCTCTTTAGATGTTAATTTCAAGGCTATAGGCTTTTCATTTATTACTCCTTTTCTTATGAGATTCATTTCATAAGCAATAACATCACTTTGGAGCTCTTCAAATTTTAAGACAAAAAAATTTCTAATTTCTTCCATAGCTGTAACCTTAGGTCTAAAATTAGGTTGTAGTGTTCTAATTATTTTTATGATTACATCAATTTTAGGCAAGTCCTTGTCTATACCCCTAATTTCTACAATTAGATCATTTTCCCTAGAAAAATAATCTTTAATATTTTCACCTTTCCTCATTTTAAGTTTGCCATACTCACTTTGCAAAACAAAAAGTTTTGATTGTTTGACTATGGATGTGCGCTCATAGGTAGCTTCTAAGGTTTCTTAAATTTCTTTGGCATTTTAACATCTAGCTATTCTATTAAATTCAAACTTATTTAATGCACAATATAAACAATTTTTTACTTTAGAATCATACATAAACTTATCTCTTCCTTTAGGCATTGCTTGTTTCATGGCTTGAGAGATTTTGATGTGCTATCAATGGGTGGTGTGTAGCCTTCAAGGATTGACTCCCATACCTCAAATTCTATCAGCTCAAAGAAGCCTTGCATCCTTGTCTTCCAATAAGCAAAATCAAACCCATCTAACATTGGTGGCTATGTGGAATATCCCCTCCATAGTTCACTCTTAAAAGTTGAAGCACAAACTTCAAAGTACTAGGCTTTGATACCACTTGTGGATCAACAACTTCAAAGTGGAGTTGAATAATTTTCCTAATTAAAATTATACTTACCATACTAATACACCGAATTTTACATGGTTCCCCAACTTGGATACATCCACACCCGAAAGGTAGAATCCATGCACACCTCCAAACTTTATTTCTTAAAAATGTAATTTGAAGGGCACCACACCCTGTACAAGCTTTGAGCTCCACTCTAAAATGTTTTGTCACTGCAAAACCCATCAACCTTACAAGGTCCTAATAATCTTAGAATGTGATTTCAAGGATTCCACAACCTTTACAAAGTTGAGCTTTGCTCCAAAGTGTTTTGACGTTGTAAAAACACTCAACCCCATAAGGTCCCAACAAGCTCAATATGGATGCCTTCTCACAAGAAGCACATCAACCCTGTAGGGCTACAAGAAAGAGAAAATAGAACAAGGAAATAATGTAACTAAATTTACAAGTTCTTGCACTTGAAGCTCAATACAACTTACAATTAAGCAAATGATGTTACAATGAAGAGCAAGAATAAAGTTACATAGAATAGACAATAAGGAACTTGAATGTGAATAGTGCTTGTACAATTCCCAAGATTTTGACATCATCTTATAGCCTCAGAGTTTTCAAAAATTCCTCAAAATTTATGCAACGGCTACTAAAAGACTAGTGTAGACATCTACTTTGAAGTTGGGATGTCTAACTAATATTGGCCTCAATTTAGGAGAGACGTCTCACTAGCATATGGGACATCTGCAGGGAGACATCTACTTTTGAATATAGACATTAACTATTTTTCAGAGATGTCTCCTCAACTTTTGAGCTTTGACTTCTAAGGCTTTCTCCTATTAGTTTGCCTTCTTTCCAATCCTTGGAGCATCTTTATTTGATTTGTAGCCTTCATTTTCATCTTTGCTCTCATCTTGCCCATGTAGTCTTCATTACCTTGAGTTCTTAGATTTCATTGTGGAGTTTTTGTTCATGTCCTGCAAAAGCATTATCCACCACAAACATTCTCTATTCTCCATTTTTCTGAAGGTTTCGACATATCAAAAGATCAACAGAGTTAGAATTATAGGATTTTTCTATTAAATCTACGTCTAATATCTATCTTAAAAACTTTGATGCACTAAACTAAGACTAATTTGAACAATATATGGTATAGGAAGCACTGAGAGAAACTTCTAATTGAATTAATCTAGTTACACTATTAAGTACTAAGAGTACCTAAATGTGAATTTTGTATGCTATATAACTTAGATGAATGAATTAATATAACATATTGTTGTTGTTGACAAACCCTAATTAGTACAATGGACTAAAGATATAGAAATGCATTATATGATACATTCAAGAAAGAATGAAAGCATTAAACATGTTCAATTATTGGAAGTTATGTGCCTCTAAAACATGTGAACTCTTACTAAAAGGAAAGGATTTTCTTCTCATTCTACATAGACACATGAGCATAATTCTATCACCATGAATTTCTAATCTAACAAAGCTTTCTCTTCTATTTAATGGATGCTAGTAATGGAAATGGAGTGGGGTTTTTATAATAAAAACCTCTTAATACTAACCCTAAGCCAGACTTGTTGTTTCTAAAACAAAACTTAAGAAAAGCTAATTCAATCTACTAGCTCATGTCATATTAAACTCCATAATAAAATTCATCAAGATTACTAATTAATTAATAAAATAAATTAATAAAACAATATCAACTTACTCTCACATGTGATAAAAAATACCAATATAATCATACAACTAGCACATATAGCTATACATATTGAAGATGTCCATGTCATACCAAACTTATGATGCCTATTAAGCTCATTTAACTAGGTTATTGGAAGTTCCAAACATAAAAGAATAATAAAATGCATCATAAATCATCATAATATAATTTTACATACAACATCTACTAAGCCAAAGAACACATATAAATATAAGTAATGTACACAAGCATAAGGAAAATACAATCAAAGCATGGTAAAGAATACCAACTCCAATAATTGGAAACATAGGATGTTATAACAAGTTGGGCCTTATCTAACTTTTATCACACAAGCCTTAAATGATTATCATACTCCTCATTTAAGCTATAAACAAGAATGTCATCAATGATAACAATGTAATAATTCTCAATCTATTTCTTCAAAACATCATGCATTGACCTTGTGAATGTTGTAGGGGTATTTGTCAAATCAAAGGACATTACAATCCATTGAAGCAAACCATTTGACATTCATCTCTTGGTTTGATTCTAATTTAATGATAACTACTCTTCAAATCAATTTGTCTTAACATGAGTTTTTTTTAGAAGAAAAATCAAACTTGGATCTATTATGATTATGACATAAACTATGAAAAGAAATTGTAAACTATGAGGGATTAGATAAACCATGCCTCTATAACTCTGATAGAGAAACAAAACTAAGGTAACCAATTCAAGAGTACAAAAATTCACTAAGATCAAAGTAAGGAAAACCATAAGATCTTGTACAGTAAACAAACCCATCATAGCCAACAAGCTTAGGCTTGTAATGAATGTTCAAATCTAATAGTGGCCATGTGTGAATTCCTCTAAGTAATGCTATTATGTCAAGGCTAAGAAGATGGTTAAGAAAAAGATAAGAGTTATGAAAAGCCAATACAAATACAGGGCACTAGAAAGCAATGCTTGATCTTGCAATATTTCCATTTTTCTAGTGTAAAGGATTAATTAATAAATACAAAATTTAGCATGAATGTGATAAGGATTAGAAGTCCAATAAAGAAATGAAAGCACCATTAGAAGTCTTGAGTTCATAGAAAAATGAACATCACATAATCAAGAGATTCTATCTTGAAATCAAGAATATCATCTATTCTTGAAATGGAAAAATAAAATCTTATAATTCTATTTACTACTTTTGAGTTAATACATATCCTCCATTTTTTACATTTCTTCTTAGAAATGAGTACCACTAAAATTATATAAGGTAAGATTGTCTCTCTCACAAATCCATTTACAAGTAGCTCCTTCACTTACCTTTATAATTCTTCTCTTTAATCTGGTACCCTCTAATATGTACTTTCATTTGAAAGTATAGCACCTAGTATGAAGTTAATTTGGCATTGTACATTCCTCATTGGTGAAAAATCATCTAACTTTACTTTGAATACATTCAAATATTATTTTTCTACCTCTTCAACCACTATAGAAAGATGATTTTTCTTAGCCATGAACAATGAAATTGTAAATACCATAACAAAATCAATATTTTCCTCTTCATGTTTGTTAATGTATTCTCTCTTTCTGAATGAAATCAAAGATGCTAACTATTCATTTTTTAAACTGCCATGGAAATCAACTTATGGATTGCATCTTCTCTAGCTACTAAACATACATTCTTGACATCATTATTAAATTTTCAAGCTCTATTAAGAATTACATTCGCATAATCAATTGGCAAGACATCACATAAAACATGATCTATAGTACTAGAAATATTGAATTTTTAGACACATTGCTCACTAACATCATGACAAAAATCCTTTGATAACCAATGTATCTTATAGGGTCTAGGATAATGTTAAGTCACTAAACTTGATCTAGCAATTGTCTTAGAAGAAATTACATTCCTTTGAGCACCCCATTAATTGAAATAGAAATCCATCCCTTATTCTTGAGACATCTAGCCTTAATTCTAAACAAAAATTTCCTATTGGGATTATTCCTTATATTTGCATTACCCATGAATGAATTCATTTCACTTACATATTCAATTTTATAAGCATTGAAATTACCTCTTTGAGAAGCTTGATTTAATGACTCCTCATTTTCTATGATTTGGATCACCTTGCTTTTGGTGATCTTCTAAAGATGATACTTCCATTGCTTATGCCCCAATTCTGCAAACCTAAACCATTGGATCTTGGAAGAGTTGCCACCCTTGTAACCCTTGCCTTCTTTGCTTGAGTACTTCTTGGTATTGCCCTTATGTTTTTTCTTTTCATGCTTCTTCTCTTTGTGGACTATTTTGGACTTCTTGAATTTGGATTACTTCTCAAATTTAGACTTCTTATCCTTCCCCTTTGATGGCTTTTTATCCTTGCTTTCATAGCCGCTAAGTTTCTTTTCAGCTTTTAAGGCTCATCTATGACTTGAGGATCATAAAATGTCAAATCCTATTGATTATATCTTCAAAAATGAAAGAAAGATAGATGCTAACTTATAATCATTCTGACTTACTTTGGAATGATGAAAAAAGTGACAAAATTCATGGTAGAAGATATGTATATACTTTTAATCTTAAATACTTCAACTTCATGATAGCCTTCTAGCTTTGCTTGGAATGCTCATACTTATGCTTTAACATGTATTGCATGAATAGACATTCTCTTACTTGGATTTTGTTTTATATGACTAAAACATGTGACTTCTTTTCCCAGAAAATGGAAGCCATACCTCTAAGTTTAGATTCAAGGATTGATACCCTTAGATCATTAGACATATCCTCTAATTTAAATTTTTTTAAAATATTCAACCATGAATCAAATGCATGTGATCCATCCACATCATTGAAATACTTTAATTCAACATAAGGGAGTCTTGATGCATTCATGAGTGCTCTTGTAATTCTAATGTCATCTTCATCATCTAGCTTTAAATTCCTAGATGAACTTAATCTTGATGAATAAGAAATTGATGGAGTTCTTTGAGATCTAGCATAAGGATTAGGGTTCCTTCCTATTGAAACTCTTTTAGTATGAAATTATTCATTCCCATGTGTTGAATGAAATACTTTAATTCAACATAAGGAAGTCTTGATGCATTCATGAGTGCTCTTGTAATTCTAATGTAATCTTCGTCATCTAGCTTTAAATTCCTAGATGAACTTAATCTTGATGAATAAGCAACTGATGGAGTTCTTTGAGATCTAGCATAAGGATTAGGGTTCCTTCCTATTGAAACCATTTTAGTATTAAATTCTTCATTCCCATGTGTTGAATGAAAAGCTTCCTCATCATGTCCTCTCTCTTCTTGATGTTCTTCTTTGTCTTCATTAACTAATGGATCTTCAACCTTATTTCTTCTTTGATAAGAATCTCCATTATCATTAAGTTTAGCATATAATTGTTCTAATATATCTACTACTAGTTTGAAAGCACATTTGGGATTTCTCATATTCCTATTGAGAACTTGAACAGATTTCCTCTTGAGATATAGTTTTCTCAAATAATTAACACATGAATTAAAAACTCAATTATAGATTTATTTAAGGCACAATGAACACAATCCCATAAATCTAGACATAATCCAAATTCCAAAACATCAAAGATACATTTTCATTAGGCCATGCATGCCTAAGAATAAATTTCAAACATCATATGCAAAGATCCAAGTATTCAAATCTATGATTTGATACTACTAAAATGGTATGGCCTTGTAAACCACATTCTTTTGAAGAGAAATTATAAACCTATATCTATAGTGGATACGACACTAAAAGCTAGTATGAAAAATATATTTGAAGGTAAAATCTTGAAAAGAATCCAAAAGTAAGATTATCATGATAAAAAACAACATAATGTTCCTCTGAAACAAAATCCAAGCACTGTAGTGGAGCAAGTAAAATAAATTAAAAGAAAAAAAAGTTTCCAAAGTATCTTATTTTTAAAAAGTATATAATCGTAATGTTATCTTACATATGTAGAGAACTAAGTAGCTCATTCATTTTATAGTCTAAATTAAGTGGTCTCGCTCTTCTTAGAAGTAATGGACCAAATATTTAGAGCTTGTAAAGCAATATGTGGGATGAATATTATTGACCTTATGGTGTGTCAAAACGTTAAGTAAAATGGAGTACAAGAATGCTTATATGTTTGTGTGGCTGATTGTGTTTGTAGGGTAAGAGTGTTGACAAGGACTTTATAGACCTCAAGGACTTACAAGCAAAGTTGACATCATCAAGACCTTGGAGTGAGACAAGAAAGACATGAAGAAGTTTGAGAACTTGGACCATGAATGAATAATTCAAAGTGCAAAGAAAGGTGAAGAAAGACATATCCAAGAAACAAAAGACATCTTTACAAAATTGAAGGTAGCATGATAGAAGGCTTCTTTGCAAAACAATAGATGTTTTTATGAAGAGAAAGACATCTTTCATCAGAAAAAGACATCTTTCTAAAATGAAGGCCAGTTGCAAAAAGACATCTTTCACCAAAAGAAGATGTCTTCCCAGAATGGAGGTAGATGTAGAAAGATGTCTCAATCATGAAGAAGACGTCTTCCATGATTGTTAGTTATCCATTGCACAAGTTTCAAGATGAATTTGAAAACATAGTGGCTATAAGAAGACATCATTCTCATTAGGAAATGTGCAAGCTTCTATACTATCATTGTGTAATCATCAAGAAATAATTATATTTATTATTATTCTTCATTATACAATCATTTGTCTATTTGTAATTAGTCAAAGTGAGCTATGCCTCAAAGTGCAAGGATCAGCAAACTTAGTTGCATTCTTTCCTTGTGATTCTTGTACCCTTTTGTTGCCTTGTGGGGTTGATGTGCTTCTTGCGAGAAGGCATCTTGATTGAGCTTATTAGGATCCTATGAGATTGAGTGTTGGTGTAACACCACAACACTCCAAATCTGAGCTCAAGTTGTAAAGGTTGTGGAATCCTAGAGACTAATTTTTAAGCTTCTTAAGACCTTGCAAAGTTGAGTGGATTCATAGCGTCGAATCACTCCATTGTAGAGCTTAGAGATTATATAGGGTGTGGTACTCTTCAAACCACATTTGAGAGCAAAAACTTCCAAAAGTGTGCTTGCGAACTACCCTCTAAGTGTGGACTACCAAATTTGGGAAATCATGTTAAATTTAGTGTGTGCTTTGTCTCAAAGAATTTTAATTTGAGGAACTTATTCATCCCTCCCCTTCTAAGTTCAATAATCCACAAGTCGTATTAGAGCCTAGTACTCTTCTTCATCATCAACTTCAAAGAGTGAAAAATGGACCCATGTTTGATGTATTCAACTTTGCCTATTGAAAAGTTAGAACGCAAGGATTCTCCGAATCCATTTCATTTGAAGTTTGGAAGTTAATCCTTGAAGGCTACACTTCACCTGTCGATAGCTCCACTAACATCATCAAGCCTCACAACAAATGGACTCAAGAGAAGAAAGATAAGTTCATGTTTGATTCAAAAGAAAATAATTATTTATAGTGCACTTTGAATAAGTTTGAATTTAAGAGAGCAGAAGGATGTAAAATGGCCAAAGAAATTTGGCAAACATTAGAAGCTAATTATGAAGGAACCTCTATTGCCAAACATTCTAAATTGTTAGTTTTGCAAAGTAATTATGATAAACTCAAAATGAGAGAAGGTGAGAAAATAAAAGATTACTTCTCTAGAGCACATGATATTGTTGTAGCTACTAGAGGTATAGGTAAAGTTTTGGATAATAGTGATGTCATCATCAAAATGATTAGAACTTTCAACAAAAGTTAAGATCAAAGGTCATAGCTATGGAAAAAATCAAAGATTTCTCAACTCTAAAATTTGAAGAACTTCAAAGTTCTTTCATTACCTATGAAATGAATCTCAAAAGTAAAGGAGTCATCCAAGAAAGATTTATTTCCCTAAAGACTACCTCTAAGGAGAAGGAGCTCAATGAGCATGATGAGGGTAGTGAAGATGAAATTGACTTTCACTCAAGAAAGCTACAACGATTGTTAATAAGAAGAAACAAGGGGGAATTTCAACAAATAATCAATCTATTTAAAGGTAGAGAAAATGGTAAAAAAAATTTGAATTCTAACTTAGATTTCTCTTATATAGAATGTTGGGTTTGTGGAGGAAGAGGCCATATGCCCTTTGAATGTCCTAGTGATAGTATGGTATAGCCAAAGGATAGATCCAATGATGAGGAATTAAGAAAGACCAACTTTTATACAAGTTGGGATGATAGTAAGCAAGGTGAAGAAGAATCGTGAAATTCTTCCAAAGATTCACATCTTGTATGCATGGAACTTACAATTGAAAGTTCTTTACATATGGCTAACCAAGGTGGTAAGTGTGAAAAAAGGTATGGTAAACTTAAAGAAGAAGTTTTTCTTTTACATTATTTGAATAGGAAGGCAAAGAAATTTGTAATTTCTAAGCTAGATGCTATTCATACTAAAGTAAAAGGAGAGATATCAGACATAAAAGTTGAGATTTAACAACTAATCTTTTTAAATAAGGATTGCAAAAAGGTTCAAGAAGAGAAGTCTCTTGAAAAATAGCCAAAGAATTTTGCAAAAGTCACATAAGAAAATTCAAGCTCAAGCGTAATCAAGTTTGATAACATTGTTCATGAGGAGAATACTTTATTTATGTGTAAAAATTGTGGTAGTAAGCAAACCCTTAACTATTCTCATGATAATCAAAATAAGAATGATGCTTGGTCTTGCCAAAAAGGCTTTGCTAAGGAAATTGTGTAGGCACCAGTAGCTAAAAATAAAGAGAAGTGGAAAATTCAAAATGATGCAACAAGTGATTAAGGGTTCTTTCATAAAGACTATGAACAAATAGAGACATCACATACACAATGTAATGAAAGAGAACCTAAGGATGAAGAGGTACTTCATGATAGGGGACCTCATCTCAAACTCCATTAATCTTCTCTTCTCACCTATAAGTAAGGTAAGTCAAGGTAAGTTTCTATCTCTTTGCTTGCTATTTAATAAGTCCATGATTTGAGAAGTCGAAAATTGTTTGTGTCATGTCTAGATTAAAAAGTTGTTGAAATAATTTTTTAGAGTATCTCTTATATTCATTTTGAGCTTGATGTAATTTATGAAAAATATGTAATGTAGCATTTGTATTCATTTCCTTTAGGCTTTTATCTTGTAATATTTTTAGATGGTTTTTTTGTGTTGCTTTCAATCCTGCATGACCTGTACTTCTTGTGATGATCTAGTTCTAAGCTCATGTCCTTTGGGATAGTTTAGCCATTTTTTTGATAATTCATGATTTTTAAGTAGATACCATGTTAAATATTCTATCCATTGGAGACCTTAGTCTCCACATTTGATCTTTTTGTTAAGTTGCAGTTGTAGTGCTTTGGTGATTTACAACAACTACAAAATGATCTTGAAATCCCAAGAAGAGCTACACATGTGTAGGAGGAGCATGTTCCTCATTATCTATCTTGGAGGTCATTAATGTAGGGGAAGTCTTTAGAGACTTCTGCTAAGAAGCATTGACACAATAATATATCATAATGAGTAAGGCTTCATGTCGTGCAAGGGTATGGTATAGTATCCAAGGTAAAAGAAGAATTAAATCTTGGTTAGGTTATCTTATAGACATTTTACCTTGTGATATCTTTTAGTTATTGTTTGAACATCACTTTAAGATTCTATTTGGCTATTTTTGGACATACGCTTCTCTTGGTTTTGGTATTTGTCCTTCTTCACAAGAATTTATTTTATGCTTATAGGTATATCCTTATCTTCTTTCCATATAATTACCTTCATAATGCTTTCATAAGAGTTGAGTACTAATAGAATCATGACATAACATATTGGCTTACCTTACTAGTTTATTTATTCAAAAAGATAGGTTATTTGATCCTCAAAATTTTGATTTCGATAAGGGATAGCTCCTATCTTGTTTAACATTTTTAGCCCTTTGACGATTGTGCTAAGAGATGTGTATAGACTATTTAGATATAAGTTTTAATTAGATATTTGATTCAAGATGATAGGTTATTTGATTTTACATGTTCAATCTTTGGTCTTTGGCATTCAAGTTTGTTTTCTCTTAGACATTAATTACAAGTTTTTTTTATCATGTTTGAATTTGTTATGACTTGTTCTTTCTAAAGGACATATCTTAATGAATTGAAGATGGCATACAAATTCAATTTTTAAGTTTGTGTCTTTTCACTTGACTTCTTTGGTTTGGTATTTTAGCATGCTATGAATATATCTTCTCTTGACTACTTAAGCCTCTCTTGTTTATATGGACTTCATTAAAGCAAGAAGTACTCGTATTTCTATTAATGAAAGGTTGATAAAATTGCTTGGTGATGTACTTAGAGATAGAGATTGTGCTCAATGCATATCTTTTATGACTATTGTATGACTACAATTAAGTACTATTGGAATATTGTTCTTTTTTGATAAACTTATGTGTTTTATCCTTTCAGTTGTTGTTCAAAAGTTATGAAAATATTTGGATATTTGTATGTCTACTGACCCATTTTCTTAAGTTTTGAACATCACCAAAAAGGGGGAGATTATTGACCTTTTGGTACATCAAAACATTAAGTAAAATGGAGTACAAGGATTCTTGTATGTTTGTGTGGATGATTTTGTTTGTAGGGAAAGAGTGAGGATAAGGACTTTATAGACCTCAAGGACTTACAAGTAAAGTTGACATCATCTAGACCTTGGAGTGAGACAAGGAAGACATGAGGAATTTTGAGAACTTGGATAATGAATGAAGAATTCAAAGTGCAAAGGAAGGTAAAAGAAGACATCTTTAAGAAATAGAAGACATCTTGGCAAAATTGAAGGTAGCATAGGAGAAGACATATATGCAAAATAGCATATGTATTTCTAAAGAGGAAGACATCTTTTAGTAGAAGAAGACATCTTTGTAGAATGAAGGCTAGTTGTAGAAAGATGTATTTCACCAAAAGAAGACATCTTTCTAGAATGGAGGCTAGATGTAGAAAGATTCCTTAGTCACGAAGAAGACATCTTCCATGATTGCTAGTTAGCTGTTACATGAATTTCAAGATGACTTTGAAAACATAGTGGCTATAGAAGACATTATTCTCATTAGAAAATGTACAAGCTTTTGTACTAGCATTGTGTAATCATCAAGCAATCATTGTATTCATTATTGTTCCTCATTGTACAATAATTTGTCTATTTGTAATTAGTCAACATGACTTATGCCTTAAAGTGCAAGGATCAACAAACTTAGTTGCATTCTTTCCTTATGATTGTTGTTCTCTTTTGTTGCTTTATGGGGTTGATGTGCTTCTTGCGGGAAGGCATCTTGATTAAGCTTGTTGGGATCCTACGATATTAAGTGTTGGTGTAGCATCACAACACTCTAGAGTAGAGCTCAAGTTGTAAAGGTTGTGGGATCCTAGAAACCACTTTCTAAGCTTGTCAAGACCTTGTGGGTTGAGTGGATTCATAGTGTTAAGTCACTCCATTATTGAGCTTAGAGCTTGTATAAGGTGTGGTACTCTTCAAATCACATTTGAGAGTAACAAAGTCTAGAGGTATGCTTGTGAATTGCCCTTTGAATGTGGACTACCCAAGTTGGGGAACCACATTAAATTTGGTGTGTGCTTTGTCTCAAGGGATTTTAATTTGAGGAACCTATTCATCCCCACCCCAACCCCCCTTTCTAAGTTGAATGATCCACTATGATTATTCCTTGAAATAGAAAAGCATTATAGATAATTCACCTTTTATAAAGAATGCAAGGAATAAGAGCTTTTACACATCTCTAAAACCATTTTTATATTATAGATAGCTAGGATCTTAGTACATCTGCAAGAGTGGAGTTACACTGGATGTAAATGCTAATACACATAGATATTCTTTCAATAAACATGCACCTTTGTGCATTGAAAAGAACATGATGCAAGATCTCTACACATGTACCATAAAGCATATACAAATCATTGGTAGGTATCCCTTATTCTTTCAAGAAAAATTTTACTGGCAAGTGATCCTTAACAACCAATAAAGTTCATACTAACCAGAATATTGAGAACTTCATGAACAAATAAATGAGTCATTGGATTTTGGATCAAACACACTAACATTAGAGAAATCTATACAACAAAATGCAATCCAACTTAAGGAACTACAAATTATATTTATATACATCTTTCTAACTAATAATAGATCCTTAATCATAAATTCTAAATTCACAACTAAATAATAGGTCAAGTTACAATATGTATTAATAAGAAAAATGGATGTATTTACTTGGGCATATGAAGAATTACAAGAAATAATATCTTCAAACATATGTCAACATCATATCTACTCAGAGGTTGTAGCCAAACTATATGAGTATCTCCTAAAAGACCTAACCTTGTACTAAAATAAATTGTGAATGAAGAAATCACTAAATTATGAAGAGAATGAATCATTTATCTCATCTCAAATAATGAATGAGTTAGTTCCATAACTGTAGTACCAAATAAAAATGGAAAATGATAAGTATGCATGGATTATAGAAAGTTAAATAAATATACATGAAAAGACCACTTTCCACTATCATAAATTGATCAAATTCTTGAACACTTGTAAGGTTATCAATATTACTACATCCTAAAAGACTTAACCTACACTAAAGCAAATTGTAAATGAAGAAATAACTAAAATATGAAGGAATAATTTATCCCATGTTAGATAGTAACTAGATTAGTCCCATAACTACAATATTACATAAAAAATAGAAAATGATAACTATACATGGATTATAAAAACTTAAATTAATATATGATAAAAGATCACTTTCCATTGCCATACATTGATCAAATTCTTAAACATTTACAAGGTTATTAATATTACTACTTCCTAGATGGATTTAGTGGACATAATCAAATAGCCATAGCCATTGAAGATCAAACTATATTCACATCTCCATTTGTTACCTTCACATCTAGAAAAGTATCATTTGGTTTATATAATAATCCTACCATCTTTTAAAGGGCCATGACCTTAATGTTTGTTGATATACTTAAAAACATTGTAGATGTTTTTATGGATGACTTTTGATTATTTGGAAATTTCTTTGATCAAACCTTACAAAGGCTAGAATTAGTATTGAAAAGATGCATCGAAAAAAATCTAAACTTCATTTGGAAAAAGAGTCATCTCAAGATTATAAAAGGGGTAGTTTTAAGCCATGTCATCTCTTAGGAGAACATTGAAATGAATCAAAGTAAAGTAAAAATAATAATTTTCTTATCCTCCTAATTCACATTAGAAGTCTTAGATCTTTTTTAGGACTTGTGGAATATTACAAATATATTATTGAAGACTTTTTTTTAAAAAAAATATTAAACCATTATATCATTTACATGAGAAAGATGTTTCATTTCATTAGAATGATTATTGTAAGAAAGTCTTTCAAACTCTTAAAGATAAAGATAGCACAACTCCCATTTTGAGCATTCCAAATTGAGAAATCCATTTTGATCTAATGTGTGGTGTAAGTAATACGACCATAGGAGTTGTATTAGGATAATTAATTAAGGTAAATTCAAAGGTTATTTTCTAGATTTCTAAAAGTTTGGATAATGCTCAAATTAATTATACCACTAATGAGAAAGGGCTACTAGACATAGTATATGTTATATACAAATTTTGACACTATTTAGTAGGTTACAAAATTCAAGTATTTACTAATTAATTTACTATTAAGTTTTTAGCCATAAAGAAAATAGAAAATTCAAGAATTATGCAACAATGTCTCTTACTCCAAGAATTTAACTTACAAATTGTTGACATGAAAGAACAAGAGAATGTTGTAGTTGATAACCTCTCATAATTAGCCTTACTAGAAGAGTTTAAACCTCAAGCTCCCTTAATAATAAATTTTGAGATAAACATCCTTTTCATTTGCAACAAAAACAACGATGGTATACTCATATTACAAATTACTTCATGACTTTAAAAACTCTCGATCAATAGGATGGTAATAAAAAATTAAGTTTCTTGAGAGGGATGGATAAGGACATTTGAAGTGAACCTCATTTATGTAAATTTTGTGTAGATAATATCACTTGTATATGTACTCTAGAATGGTAACAATAGTAAATACATAGAATGTACCTTCATGACTTGAATAAATGTCCTTTGGTTGACAAACATATAGGGGCAAAACTTTTAAATAGTGGATTTTATTAGTTCACTCTTTTTAAAGATGCATTTGTTTTTGCTATGTCTTTTCACCATTGTCAATGAGTTGGGTTACTTTCTAAAAGATATGAAATTCCTCAATAATCTATCTCAATCTTTGAACCCTTTGATGTATGGAGAATCAATTTCTTAAGACCATTTTCCCATCATAAGTACATAGCTACCTTCTATTTTATATTACCTATCTTACTGATGAGTGGTGGGTATTCTCTAAGCCAAACCATACAAATCACAAGTGTTCACTAACGATTTGATTGAATTTCATGAACTTAGTTTCTAAGTCGCCTTAGTCTTAAACCATGGAGCAAAGCATTGTATGATCATTGTCTTTCTAAATGACACTTGTGTTATTAGTATGTATGATTAAATGTGCGTTAAGGTACATGATATGTATAATAGTATTTTTATATATTTTCTTATCTTAATGGCTAGATGAGCAAATGAAGATTTAACAATTAATTATTTAACTACTTAGCTATTCTAATAACTATCCTAACATACAATTTCCACTTACCGTACACATCCCAAACTAGTATCAATGCTACTAGGTTACCAAGTGGCTATTACTGGGCATACCAAATGGCCACTACTAGGATTACCAAGTGTAATATGTTATGCTCAAAGTGGTTGTACTTATGTTTGTTATGATTAAGTATATTAATTAATTAAAATCATGAATGTAAATTGCATTAAAAGTAAAGTGCACGTAGGAAAGACTAAACTAATCTAAGTGTTGCAATGAATATTAGAAATCTTGACTTTGTTATCGTTCATGCCAATGCATTTAGGTACATGACATTTGAATAAAGCATAGTGCAATATCTTTAATTCGTACTATAGGCACTCAAAAAATATTCTAACTCTAGAGAAATAAAACTATAAGGACTTCGCTATGCTATGAACCTAAGATTTCATAAAAATGGGTGATCGTTGCATTTATATAGGGTTTTCCTACATTAAAGTCAATGCTTGTTCATCAACGTAGCTTCCCTTATCATGACTCATCATACCCCTATAACTGACTAAAAACTTACCCTTGAGTGAACAAAAGTAGGATCGATCTTCTTACAAAATTTTGGAAAGTATGGAATTTATTAACTACCAAACAAAAAAAAAATAGACATACTAACTACCTTTATTAACTCTGAGTGCTAGATTATATAGGATTACAAAAATTAGTGTCCATTACAATCAAATTAGACACTTTACAAAAATTTTAATAAGAGTTTTGTATAATTTTGATGGTGTGGTGAATTTTCAAACAATGCTCAGAGGTGGAGGCTCTTGTGACATTGAAGGTCCTTCGCTAGGCTCTAGTGCTAGTGATAGTTGAGGTAGACCTACTATTATTGTTGTTGCTAGTGAAAGTTTTAAAGCATCCATTAATGCTGTTGTGATCGAAAATGTCGATGACTGAAACATTGAGAGGTTGCTGGGTGAACAGTTTAACCCCAGATCCATGCGAGGACCATGTTGGAGAGAAACAGAAGTGGGGTGCCTTGAACAGTCTGGTCAATCGGATAGGGACTTAATCAGTGTATCTTAACCTTTTGTAAACATTTTTTTTGGAAGTGAGGCACGCGAAGTAAATCGATGATCAATAAATGTCAAGCGGTGAAAATAGTGCAAAACAACGATGATAGTAAGCAAATAGCAAAATAGACTTGGGTGAGAAAGTGCATTGTCCCAAGGTCGTAGGTTTGATCCTTTGCTTTGCTAAAAGGTGTACAACAAAACCCACAACACGGAAGAGGCACTGCTTAGACAGAGCAGTATGATCGCAGATCTCCGAATTGTAGAGCCAACCAGCAAACTCAAAGCCAACCATAGTGCTAAAAAATGCCAACTAAGCTCTCCGAAAGCCAACTTAAAAGCCAACGCCCCAGCCAACCCTTCGAGCATTTTTTGCCATGGTATTTATAGGGCTAGGAGCAAGAGAAAAACATGGTTTGGATGCCATGTGTTTTGGACCCCACAAGGTGCAAACATGGATGTACTATGTAGGTGTGCGATGCTAGAGGTGAGTTTTGTTATGCTATGACCATACTGTTGAAACTGCATGTGCCAAAATCCAGTGTGCCAAGAATGCAAGCAAAATGGAGCCTATGATCCAGCACTACATCTTCCCTATTCTTGCAAGCAGGGTCAAGCGTAGGAACAATTTTTGGAGATCGACCATGGGTATGCAAAATGAAGCAAACTTGCTAATTTTTTCTGCTAAAGTAATATCAGGGCGAGAATAATAATTGCCAACAGGTTATAGAGCTAACCGAAGACGTTTTGATGCCTCCATGCCAGTGTTGCACTACCCATGCTATTCAACACATTAGCATAGCGTAAGTAACTACTCGCTACACTGTGCTATGCTATGGAGCATAGCATAGCGTAGCCACCAGTCTTGACAGAAAACTTGCATAAGAGCCGAGAACATTTATGTGAGGCTTGGTCAGGCAAACAACTGCAACTTTTTTCCTCCATGTTGGAAAGCCTTCGGACTTGCCAAATTCATCTTTGGAACATTTCTATCATTTTTTGTATCGTTGCTATCCTGTGCTACGCTATGTAGCATAGCACAGCGTAGCAGCTAGTGTATCATGCTTCCTTGTTCAATCTACCATTTCTTACCAAGAAACTTTGCTCGAGGCCTGAGGGCTAAGTGGGACAACCAGTTTTGGAGGCTGAAGCACTGCCAAATGCAATCTTCTTATTGGAGTCACTTGGCAAAGGGGGGCCTTTGTGTGCTTTGTCCCTGTTACGCTTTGCTACGCTACATAGCGTAGCACCCTGTGTTGGTGGAGCAAGTTTGCTTGACGGTTGCAAGGGAAAAATTCTTTCGAAGACCAACTAGTCATCAACTTACATCTTATATGCTTGGTTGATCTCTTTGAGCCATGCTACGTTGCGTAGTGTAGCAGATTTCTATGCTAGAAAACTTGTCGAACTGTTTTGCTCATCTCGAACACTTTTTGACAACTCCTAGCATGGTCCTTGGATTATGATAATCTTTCTTTTGTTTTTGATTAAATTTGTGAGGTTTAATATTCTTTGTAACTCAACTTTACTTTATAATCATTCCTTTCTCATTAACAAAGTTGAACTTGAAACCTCCTTTAAATCATAATTCAATGTTCTCCTAACTTCCTTGTATCTTTTTGTAGAAAAAGATATGTCAAGATATTTGGGAAACTTGGATGCTTAATTATTGGTTGCCAAAAACAAAGGAACTCTAATAACATCGAGCGAATTTGACTCATTAAAACTAGGTGATTACTTAAAATTAACTATTACAAAGGTAACCTTAAAAAAGCCTCTTTTGTTTAAAATCAACTTTGTGTTTAAAGCACAAAGGAACTTTCAATAACACCTTGGTTTAACTCATTGAAACCATGTGATTACTCAAAATTAACTAATGGCAAGGTAATCAGAAAAAGCCTCTTCTATTTAAAACCAATTCTGTGTTTCTAATTCATTTTTGATTTTCACCAATGAAATAAGTATGGGTTTTGGAATCCAAAACCTTTTAATCTATAACCAGAAGGTGTTTTTTAAAGTGACCGTGTAACGTGAGCGTTATGAGATGGAAACGCAAGACCAACCCCATATGAAAGAGAAGAGAAAAAATAAATAATAATAATATTAAGAATCCCCATATCAAACAGTGGGCTCTACCGGTGAGCCACCAAACAGGAGCCCCATAAGTTGGAGTTCAATAAGGGAGGCAATAAAAAATAAGAACACAAGGGAGAAACACATGACGCAGCAGCTACGCGAGACGCGAGTACCGTTTTTTCGTTTGGATTGCGTTCCGTGTCGTGGGTATTAATTTGCTCACTTCATTCTTTCAACCGTAACCACAAAAAAGTGCACACCTTCTTTTCCGTTTTTATCTTTCGCATTCTCGCTCGCTCTTGCGACATCTCTTTTCGGTTACATTGCATTCGCTTTGCTTTTACTGCGCGGCGCAAACCATGCGAAGCAAGAGCAGCCGAGCAGAAGAAAAAGACGCATTCAATTTGTTGCGGGTGTGTGTTTTTTTGTTTTTTCTCTGCTACTGCTTCAGTTGTGCGTTGGACTGTTTTCAAATCGCGATCTTTGTCTGCGCCGGATTTCAGCTGATTCAAAAATTTTTCAAAGTCTGGCATTTCTGGATCGAAATCTAGAGTCTTCTTCATTGCGAATTTCAGGAGAAAAAAAACATTTTTTGCCGCGGCTTGTCTTCGACTGACTGACTGCGTCCAGCGGTTGCTAGGGTTTCTGTTGCTGCAGAGCATCATTTGTTGTTCTTGTTTCGTAGGGTTTTGGAAGGCCACTACTAAGATTTTCGCAGAGAACAAGAATATTTGTATTTGGATTGTAAAACGGCTTGAGGAATTTGCCGCTGGAACCATGGCCACTGCGCCAACGGAAACAGCAAATCTACCGGGGTTTCGACTCCTTAACGGCGCTGCAAGTTAGTAAACAATCTCTACTCTAGTTCTTGTTTTGATCTTTCCCATGAATTTGGAAAATTTTCACCTGAAATGCAGCGGATCAATTAATAAGGGTTAGGAGTTTCTACCACTTATTCAGCTTAAAACAGAAGTTTATTTTTCTGTGCGATGAAAATGTTTTCCTCTTAAATTGTTGTTTGGATGAATATTACGATATCTTTTTAGTTGCTTGGATTATTAAAAAGTATGACTTTACAGAGAAGGCATTTGCAAATTTTTTGAACATTTCTTAAGCGAAATTTAGGTGCATCTTACTGTTTTCAGGTAGAAGTATTTAGCTGGAAAATGGAGATGCCTATGCAAGTGGATAAGCAACATAGTAGAAGAATCTATGTGTGGCTTTGGTTGATATGGTTTTTAATGTTATTATTGATTACATTATAGGGGCTTGCACATGTTTAGTCCATTTATTTTAGGCTTTTAACGTTACCAAGAAAAAACTTATTGACAGTGTTTCATAGAGCCATTCCTTTTGTCATTTCATGTGATTATATTTTGATTAGGATAACAAATTCTACGAAAAGATATGCGTGAATTGAGTTTCATGATCATCGTCATAATTTAAAATTTAGACCTTTACAGCTTGGTGAAAATTTTCTTAGTAGATGTATTAGTAGTCTTAGTATTTCTTTACATCATACCTTCTTTGTTGTGAGACTTTGAGTCTAAGGTGGTATGCCACAGAAGTGCGTGGTTGGATTTTTTGTATTTGATATTTCTGTAACTTGTTCTGCAATATCATAATGTAGTTGGTGGTTTTAAGTTCCATATTATATTGGGACATGTTTAACCTGGATTTGGGAACTCACAATTTTTGATTTGATATGTGTTTGCCTTTGTGTATGCAGGGTTAAAGGAATTAACTGGTGCTTATGACTTGATTCTACAATATGGTTTGCGAGGACACTACGATGTTTTTTGTAAAAGGTCTTTGGTAGCATCCGTTGCAGAAACTTCTCTTCTAAGTAATGTGATTGGCGATACTGAAATCAGAACAGGAGAAGGAATGGAACTACACCAAGCTTTTCAGGATCTAACAATGGATTTTTCTGCCAGAGTACAACCCTTTGATTTGGATACACTGAGGCAGGCATTTGACTTTAGGGAATCTGGACTTATTCAGCTATCTGAGGTTATTATTTGAAGAGATTGCAATTGTTACCATTACATTCTAAGCATTTATAGTGTTGTCTTGGTCCTTATATGGCTTATTTATTTTGTTGTAGGGAGATAGAGGGCATCCAACTATTAGTGGTAAAATCAAAGACAGGGATCATAAAGACAGTAAAAAGAATAAGAAACACAAAGACAAAGAGAAAGATAAAGACAAGGAGAAAGAACATAAGAAGCACAAACATCGACATAAAGACAAGGATAAGGATAAGGATAGGAGGAAAGACAGAAGTGGAAGCCATGAAAATGGGGATGATAGGTCCAAAAAGCATCATAAAAAGGCATGTTTGTTTGTTAAAAGCTTTTAAAAGACAACATGGTCGTTTTTCATTACATCATCGATCTAATGCTGACGGGTTTGCAATGTTTAAGCAGAAGAGAAAACATGATGGTACTCCAGAAGATGGTGACTCTCATAGGCATAAAAAAAGGAAGGTTAGTGCATAATTCATCAGTTCTTGAAAATGCTTATCAATTAAGTTATAGAAAAGCAATATAGGCATCTGGCCACAAAACAAAACAATAATTCCATGGATGATTCAATTAATTGGCGTTTTTTTATTAATTTTAAACTTTAAATATAAAAAATGATTACAGCATAAAGATTCTAAAGGAGATGATGGAAGCCACATGAAAAATGGAAACTGAGTTATCAATTTTTGGATGCTGACATTCTGTTAATACTTGTTTGAAGATTGACATTTTCTGAACATGTGGACTTTGTTTATAGGTATGCTTTTTAAAATCTTCCGAGATTTTAGTTTTCTAGTTTT
>MNCI01034405.1:87898-163740 GCA_015680685.1 Gnetum montanum | reverse complement strand
TACGATCACTTGGCATTTAGTACAAGGGAGGAGTGATTTTTTTTGTTTTATGACACTTCCTTTTTCTTTTCTTCTTCTTTCTTTTTTCACTTTACTGAATCCAGAGAAGCCGCCAACCATCAGGCATGGGTGCATGTCTTTCCAGTGGGACCCCCTAGAACAGCTTTTGATTTTCGAGTGCCCTTTTGATTACTCTTACTCCCATTTTTCATTAGATCTACAAGGATCTTAGTACAACCATATTGCATGATAACTCCCACAGATGTCACCAAAGAGAATCCACAAGTCCCCTTGATGTCACACCCTAATCATTCCCTCTTGGTCCATCCTTCTTCATTCTGGGTACAATGAACACAAAATTAATTTTAAGTTTTAGAAATTTCAAGAATATCACTGTACCCTCGAACAGAACCTCTTTATTTATAGAGTGAATGAGTGGGTGTAGTGGGCTCACTGTTTCAAATAATTGACCACTCATGACTTAATAACATAAAACACACCTCAACCAACGATCCACATGAGTGTTTTATTCGTAGATGAGATTACTTACAAAAACATGAAAATACAAACACACAAAAAGATAAAACAAAAAAGTTAAAAGATGAAAAACTGGAAAACAAAAAGTTGTAAAATTAAAGAAAATTAAAAACATTTATTAATCCTGCTTGTTACTGAAATGGGGGATATCCCCCATAACTAAACGGTTGAGTATGGCTAGGATTAATAAATGAAGAATGAGGATCCATGCATATTGGAATTATTGACACCGGTCCAAACTTATCCCCTTCGATTTTACGCACTTTGTAATAAACACAGTGGGGCACTTCATACGATGTAGTTCCCGGATAACGAGTTGACCCACTATGATGTTTAGGACCGTTAGATGGTATGCAAGGATTGGGCTGATGCCTCCCATGGTTGTGTTCATTGGGCCTTGTGGTTGTTGGAGTGTTAGTTGGTGGCCCTGATGAAGTTACATGAGGCGTTGGGTTCGAAGGTAAGGGTGCACCACATTGTTGAACTTGTGCTGGGTTGGAAGATGCAGTGGCCTCAGAATTATGTTGTCCCTTCCTACGGCCGTGTTTAAAGAAAGGACGTCTTTGATGTTGAGGAGGCTCTTCACTGTAGTTAGTAGCAGCAACACAAGTGTTGTTCGTGGGTTGCGGTGGTACAAACACCTTAGGAACAGTTGGTGGCATTGTGGAAGGAGGGAAAGGATAAGAATGTTGAAAGTTAGGAGGAATGAAAGGTGCACAAGGTGGTGGTTGTGTTGGAGGTATGGGTTGATAGTATTGTGGAGAATGGTATTGTGGTGAGATAAAGTGTGGTGGCCCAGATGAAGAAACAGGATGTTGAACGTTATAAGCATTTGGATTCGGAAAATGTGAAGGGTGCCTCCAGTCTAAGGGTGGATTCCCCCACGACTGGGATTGTTGCCACTGTGGTCTAACACAGTATCTCTGTACGAACTCTGGATGTAACGTGTTTCCCCAATGCTCATGTAGATGTAACAGTATTGGGCATTGGCCTTTGGGGTGATCGTACAGGCATATGTTGCATTCATATGTATGATTGGCAGTTGAGCGCTTATTCCCTTCATTCCTTCTTTCCGAATGTCTATGATTTCGCCCTGCTTCTTGGGTTGTCAAAACTCTATCTCCAATGATGTTGATATATTCTCCACACTTTTGATTCATCCATTCCAACATCTTATTGATCTTTGCCTCGGCTTCTTCTAACAATTGTTGTATTGGCAAAGATGATGTTTCCACCTTGAGATTTGTTGATCTCTCCTTGTTATGATCATGGACCTTTGTTGAGTTAATATTTTGGTCCCGTTGATGTTTTTCAACACTCTCCCATGTAGCTATTTCTCCTTCTTCTTTTGCTACCCGCTTAATAAGCTCTTGGATTTGATGGGTTCGTAGGTTGTATAGTTGACCTCGGGCATACGTTCCTAAGGTCTCTCTTGTTTCATTACGTAGCCCATCAATGATATGGTACATTAGCCTTTCCTCGGAAAACCCATGGCCTGGACAGTTGTTTAACAGTGAATAATATCTTTCTAAGGCCATGTCCAAGGGTTCATGTTTTTCTTGTTTCCATCCTTGGATTTGTTTCCTCAAGGCTGACACTCTTGCGTAGGTTTGATATTTTTCGTTAAAGACCTCTACCATTGTTGACCAGCGTCGTATTGAATTTGGTTTTAACGATCTATACCATACTTTTGCTTGGTCAACGAGTGTCATAGGAAAGAGCTTCAGTTTTTGCCAACTGTTATCAATGTTATTCCATGTGCAGGCATCGTAGAAGGCTAGTAAATGTTGATGCGGATCTAAGTCATAGCCTCCTGAAAATTTGGGAAAGTTGTTTAAATCGAGCCTGGGTAGTCGGCTCTCTTTACGATGCCTACGTGAGATTCGAACAGCCTCTTGTATTTGCGTTAAGCTTGTAGTGGCCAGTGGGGGTTCATCGTCATCGGGTAAGTTATGTCTTCGTGTGTTATGATGACGTTGTTTTTGTTCATTCTTATAGGAAACTCCCACTTCAGGTTGTATACTCCAATCTTCATCGTCATATAGCTCATTGGTTCTCCAATGAACTTCCTCACTAAGTGTGGCGTTATTATCATCTTGTAGGAGAGGCATTGTTGTGTGTGAATTTATGTGACTTTTTATAATTATTTCTTTTTAAGAGATATATCGTTAAGTTATTTACAACGACCTTGTATAATATAACTAATCTAGATAACTAGCACCATCCCCGGCAACGGCGCCAATGATGAGTGGCGAGGTACCCCTACACTCAACCATACGAAACGAGCGTCGCACGCGCGATCCGGTCGAACTCCGCAGATGGACTAGTTGTGGCACCTAGATAGTTAGCCTTAGGTCGCAGTTCGCTGTCTTCCCATCTAGACTAGTTTTGCATATGTCACGTATGGTTTAGTCTAGATGAGGTGTATGATGTGTTCTAATTCTAACGCTACTCCTGATGGCAGTGGAAAATAATATTAACTAATCTAAGCTAAGAGGAAAAGGGTAAGAAAATCTAATCTAGCCTAAGTGCGACGAGCAACCGATTCCTTGATCAACCGTACACATCTTGGACTTCGTGCACGACTGCCACTGGGACTACCAAGCATAGGCCTAGGTACGCCACTGGGATTACCAAGCGCAGACCCCAAATACGCCACTGGGTTACCAAGCGTAGATCCCCCTAGCTACACCACTGGGCTACCAAGCAGTCACACTTAAATGCTCGTAATCAAGTCGTACTCGTTCCGCTTCTAGGAGTTTAAGGGTGAGAAACTAATCGCGATGAGTAACCGATTCCTTAACTAGCCGTACACACCCGTAGATGCTCGTAGTTAAGTCGTACTCACACCGCGCTATGAAAGCAATAAATAACATTAAATAAATAACAAATAAATAAACTAAGTGAATGCTGCAATGATGAAGTAATCTCGATCTTTATTGCCGGTCATGTGCGTGTCCAAGTACGGCACACTCGAATAAAGACACCGTACAATTACATTCACCACACTGCGGGCAGACACGGGAAAAAATATAACTCTGGAGGGATCAAACTACCAGAGCTTCACTACTCTAAAACTGGGATCCTTAAACAAGGGAGAGCCGCCTCTTATTTATAGACATGGCGGTGGACTGCGATATCGCGTACGCGATATCGTAGGGAAGGACGCGATATCGTGTATGCGATATCGCAGGGGATGCTATATCGTGTCGGCTGCGATATCGCGTACGCGATATCGCGGCTGACGCAAACCACGTCTCATCATCACCCTAGCAAGAAACCCTCCCACTCCCATCCATTAACCTTGTTAATAACAATACTCTATCCATTCTAATTTCCTTATCCATCCTAGTTCTCCAACATGTCTTCCCAATTCTCCTACACCATCTCCCTTATGTTTGTCGAGTCTTGCTATGTCATCCATCCAATAGCCACATCCCACATCGATCAGAGAGCCATCTTCAAAACAGTCCTGAACTTTCACTCACGCTATGATCCTCTTTTGGGTTTATGATGGCCCCATTCATTTCTTTATGATGGCTCCATATGGATTTCAACATTTAATCATAAAATATACATAATATCTATGACTAAGCTCTAATAATAGTCTTTCACTCATGCTATGATCTTATTTTAAAAGTATATATTATAAACATATAAACGTAAAGCATATCTTTCACTTCCATTACCTTTGTTATTCTTTTTTCACCACCTTGTATCCATTAGTTTTCTTTGTTCTCAAGAACATAAACTATTTTTCATCATATTTCTTCATATGCAAACCTTTTTATGTCCAATTTCTTGGTTTCAAAGATAATTTTAGCCTCTCTTTTTTTATTCCAAGTGTGTTTCTTCCATTTTTGAACACATATCAAGCATATGTGTCATGCTATATGTGATTCTTCTACTTATAAATAGATTTTGGCCTTTGGTACATCTAATTTTAATTCGTGGAAGGTTTCTAGCAAGTTTGTTGAGGGTGAAGTAAAAATATATTCTAGGCATTTTTGGTGAGAAGAAAGCCAATGAGGAGATTTTGAAAAGAAAGCCACTAAAAGGAAGACCAAAGAAAAAATGGAAAAAAATGATGGAAGATAATTTGAAAAAACTACAACTAAACAAAGATCTATCTCTTCATAGAGGCAAATGGTAAAAAAGGACTCATGTAGCTAACCCCATTTTGTTGGGATAAGGTTAGGATGATGATGATGTTTTATTTTTAGTATTTAATTTGGTAAACTTCAAACATGAATATCTTTATTTCTAAATGTCTAATTGAGATGAAACAAGGATCATTGGAATTGTTACTTTTCATAATATTTAAGATATAACTAGTTAAATTTTTCTATCTTTACATTTTTGTAGCTTTGCTAATTTCTTCTTTTTAAAATTAGTTTTAATTAATTATTTATGAAAGTAATAAGAAATTTTATTGCTCTACTATATTTATACTTCTATGGGGTAATTTTTATATATTTTATGACTCCTTTTTAAATTAGTATATCAAGGTTAAATCCCAATCCTTGGGGTTTCACAGAATTTCTATTGGTTATTTATAGAATTTTATAGATAATTAATAGATGTGTTACTATTGTGGTTTGGAAAAATAGAGGATAAATTAAATTTTAGTAGATCACAATCCCATCATGAATTGACCCTGGAATTCATCACCTGAAGATCTACCATGGATCATGGTGATGTCAGAATTGTAGAAAAGTTGGACAATGAGTCATGATAACCTCATGGTTTATTTTTTAATAAACCAAAACTTGACGACAAGTCATGGTCAAATTAATTTTCTTCGACAACTTGAATTTCACACCTCTAATTTAAATGAAACTTGAATTTTTTGGTTTTCTCTAATGTCTTCTATCTACAACATTATTAGAATGAATAGATTTCAATAAAGTTTTTAGAATTGATACAAGTTAAATTAAATGACTTTTGAACTTCTTGTTGAATGAATTTTTATGCAAATCTAAAATACTTTGTAAACTTAGATGGATGATGAAAGTTTGAACTTGGTAGAGGAATATGGAAAGAATGAAATGAGGAATAGAAAAATTATTAAAATTATTGATGAATGATAGCTGATTAATGAATGAATGTGAAAGATATAGTTGATGAGAGAAAATTAGAGGAAATGATGATACTATTGATGATAAATAGTAATAACAATAGAGAAAAATTGGAATTACTTCTTGTCTTCCCAATTACCACAATGTTACAACATGTTTAGGGTCCATTAACTAAAGTATCTAGAAATGAAAAGACATAGTGAATTGGGACCCTTTTAATGTTAAATCCACTCATTATTTCAATTTTAATAAAAAATAAATTTGAATTTTCTACTTTGTTTGGTAGTCTAACTAGAAAACAAATAATTAAATACATGATTTGAATCCTATGTTCCATGACATGCTAATAAAAATAGTTTAAATAAGAATTTTACTTTGAATGTTGAACATTTGGATTGGGTCTTGAAAGAATGCATTGCATTTCACATTATTTTCAATACGTAGTAATAATTTTTTTCTTTATGCATATTTTTGAACGTCATTGATGTGTGGCTAGGTAACCCTACACAACCATACGAATACGAGTGTGTATGCATGATCTGATCGAACTCCACAGATAGATTAGTTATGATATCTAGATAGTTACACGTTAATCGCAGTTTGTTGCCTTCCCACCTGGACTAGTATTTGCTTTGTCACATATGGTTTAGTCTAGAGTGAGGTGAATGAGGGGATCCTAAACTAACGCTACTCCTAAAGACGATGGGGAACAATCTTAATTAAGCTAATGGACAATGGAAAATGAAATTTATGCTAACCCTAAGTGCGATGAGCATCTATCTTTAATCATCCGTATGCATCTTGGACCTCATGTACTACTTTTGGAATTACCAAGCACACATTACTTGAGCACTCCTAGATACACTCTTAGGTTACCAAGTAGTTACACTTAAATGTTTGTGATTAAGTCGTACTCATTCCGCGTTAATCAACAGGAAGTGTAAATGACAATAAAGGAAATATAACTAAAAAGGCAATGATAAATAATTAATAATTAAAGTAATTAAAAGCTATGTGAATGCTGCAATGATGGAGTAATCTCGATCTTTATTGCCGATCATGTGTGTGTCCAAGTATGTCACACTCAAACAAAGGTTTCATACAATTACAATCATCACACTATGGGCATGCACTAAGGAATGAACTGAAACTAACTAATAACTAATAAAAAGACTCTACCCTAAGACTTACCAACTACTACTCCCTTCCTGTGCACCTGAATGTTGTATTTATAGGCCTACAAAGGAATCACAATATCGTGTATTTGATATCATTATCTAGGTTGTGATATTGCATACCTGATATTGAGGATTTGATATCGGGGCCTAGCAAACCATGATTCATCCTATCCCCATGACTGAATAATAACTCATCCTCGAGTAAGACAAAATGAGAATGAGTTCAACTGATTACATAGTGGACATGTATGAGATTATTAACTAACTAGGAATCACTCATGTCGCAGTGTGGGATTGAACAAAACAAAATTGGGACACAGACATAGAATTATAAAAGGAAAAATTTGTTGGAACTCATGTGGTTCCTGGTGGTGGCAGCTCCTCCATGGATCTCTTCCCCTTATCTTGTGCTCCAGGATTTGGAAATAGATGTCTTTGAAGGAGCACTTGGAGCTTCTCTTCTTCGGTCTGGGGATCCTATGTCATCCATGATGATGCTCCAATGTTTGATGGAGTTGGCACCTCTAATGGGCACAACAGTTGTGGGAACATCTAATTGGCCTTAACATAGTAAGTCACAAACAATCGTCATTCCTTTTCATAGGCTCTGGCTTTGTCCTTACATTCTTTGTAGTTTGTGAGCCATCAAGCCAAATTTTCCATGACATCTTTTTGTCCTTGGTAGCTGGTCTTGACCACCTCTAATTCAGAATTTGCTACTTCTAATTTCTGCAATGTCTTCTTGTGTTCAGCAAATTCTATTTCATATTTAGCGTAGGTGGTTGCTACTTGCTTCTCCAATTCTATTCTCAGGCATCCTACTATCAACATGGCTAAGTTGGCAAACTGCAAGTTTGCCAACTCCATGTACTCCTTGAAATCTTGTATCTATAGGTCCCGGCTTTTTAGTTCTGCTTGGTGGGCGAAGGCATAAGTATCCAATATGGCCTGCCAATCAATGTTCTGAGCATTGAGAGTGTTAATATGGGCTTTGGCCCTATGGATTTCTTTTTCAATCACCTGTTTGTACATCCCCACCTAATCTCTGAAATGCTCCTTGAGCTTCTTATGTCGCTTGGCCTCATTCTGCCACACGCTTATTTCAATCATTGTCTTCTAGTGGATCACACGTACCTCCTTCATTGAGAAGGTTCTATTCTCTCTGGCTAAGCAATTCATATCCTAATTGACCCTTATTAATTTTTTTTGCAATTACTAAAAATTTTCCTTGAGAACATTCTTTATTTTTTTTACTATGGTCAACTGGAGATTTTTGATGGCGAGGTGTTTATTTTCTTTTTGTGATGCCTTGAGTGCTTTGGCATGTGCATACGTTTGAGCTTGTGCCTTAGAAGCATCCCAATTAGCTTTCTCTTTTTCCTTCACCACTTTTTTATTCTCTTCCAACAATTTAGTTAGATGCTTTGTCCGAAAGGATTCTAGTTGATCTGTAGGGATGAATTGGAATGGATCTCGCTATATAACTTACAGGGTGACAAGCTTTTCTTGGAGTCCTTTTAACTCCTCCTTTGCATGTTTGGCCCTGACCTCTACCATGACCAGCTTCCCTTTTGTAGAAATGAGGTCTATTTATGTTGTTGTGATATCTTGAGGGATGTCAAACAAGAACGTCATTACTTGTCTTATCTATAGCAACCAATCTAGAACATCCTCATGATCTGCAGGAGTCATTGAGGGACCGGCCAAGGTTTGAGCATCGCATGCTCATGTAAAATCTATTGGTGGCACAACAGGGACATTAAATGATTCTTTGATGTTGTTTACAACTACTTCTGTTGCTCTTGCTGCATTTTGGTGCTACATGACCACTACTGTGGCACCTTCACCAGTTTCTAATTGCACTTGAAAAGATGTAGTGTTTTCAGAGATCTATTGTGGCCAGTGTGATTCCCCTCCTTCTGTTTAGATGAACACCTCACTCGATGTGCAATCAATTGAGACTGTGGGTTGTACGACATCATTAATGACACTGAAGAGATTTGCTTCATCACGACTTCCCTAATTGACCAATTGAATGATGACCCTGAGATGGCTCATCGACGGTTGATAAACCTGTGGCGGTGGTGGCGATTGGTCTTGCTGGCTTGTAGGTTGTGTGCTGGGTCCCGCTTCCTATTATTGATTGGGACTTGTGTCTAGAAGTTAGCTAGGCCCTGCAGTTTTAAGTGTAGTGGGCCTCAGCATCTATTCTTGCTTAGGCTCCAGTGTTTTACTAGCATTTTCCCTTGGGGTTGGTGGCTTTAGTAATTCAGCAAATGAGGCATTTTGAGCCTTTCTAAGGATGTCATTGGTGTACCTCAGAATTCCATCATGTTGGCACAACTTCCTGATTAGGTAGGGAAAAGGTAATGGGAACTTCTCTATCTTATGTTCTTCAAACCACCTTAGAATTTCTATGAGATATAGATGGGGTAAGTTGGCATCAACCTTGCCCATCAAGATGGCACTTCCTATAGCCGCATGGGTGAAATTTCTATTTAGTCTTTTTGTTGGGAAAATGTGATATGTACCAATTTTGAAGTAGATCCTCTCTTTGAGTGTGAGCTCTCCATATGCTTTATCCTCCTTGTCGTATGCCATTTTTAACCATATCTTGCGCCCATCTACATCAAAGCGAGTGGACAGGTGAGCAACCTTGGGCCTTGTATTTGGAAGATTCAACACTTCTGAAATGGCCTTGGTAGAGCAATCAATAGAAATCCTAACAATATCAATGGTGGTGCCTTCTTTCTTGTTGTGCCAAAATTGGTACGTCTCCCCCAAGTACCAATCACCACTCCCAAAGAGAACAGGCCATAGTGGAGACCCTTTAAGCTGGTCTCTAACTACCTTAGTTGCTAACGTGGACCTTTCATGAATTGCCTAAACACATTTTGAAGACAGCATGAGATGTTGTGCCTATTTAGGTGCCTTGCTGTCTCCACCTTTAGCATGCCCTGACTGCACAGTAATAGGAGGTTTCTGATGAATGTTCAATGATTGTGCCTTCTTCTTTGCATGTTCTTTAAGAGGCGTGTGACCTCTACCTCTCCTTGATCATTTGGATGCACCCTAAGAGGATCCTCCTTGTTGTCCTCTTTTAGGGACCATTTGCAATCACACAGGACTGATTATCAATAAGGCTATTTACAAAATTAGATTAATACCTTACTCCTTGTCCTTAATAGATTCATTTCTTGTTTAGTGTGATTCAAAGTTAGATATTTTCATGAAAATTTCTCTAAAAGTTTTGATATTGGGCCCAATTTTGATTAGGTGACTTCAAAAAATAATTTTCATGGTTTGGGTGAAGAAAAAAAATAATTTGGCAAATGTTTTTAGCATTTTTAAGGTCACTTAGCCTTGATAATATCCTTCAGGCAACAATGAATTTCACCCTTCTCCCATGACTAAGTTAAACACTCCAGGTTTAAGCAAGTTCGATTGGAATGAGAATCGGAGCGTTAGTGAGCAAGTTATTGATGTTTGAATGATAGGTGCATAAGCTAATAATTCATGGAAGAAAATTTCAACTCCCCTTGCATGAATAGTGAAAAATGACATTGATGTGCACAGGGAGTTCCATATATACAGTTTTTATAGACGCGATATCATGTACCTGCTAGCGCAGACCCAATATCGCGTTGGACCCAATACCGGGTACCTGATATCACATCCCTTTTGAAACAGGGTACTTGGAAAAATTGATAAATTCTCGAATTTCCAAGGCCAAATATGAAGGATTTAAGGTTTATTTGAAAGATTTAAGGTAACATTGAAGAGACCTGAAGGCACCAAAAGTGTAATGAAGTGGAATTTTACAATGAAGTTCGTGAATAGGGTGAGGAAAAAGGACATATAGTGGTGCATAGGAACGTTTGAATTAAAATTATGATAAAGGAAAGGATAACTTTAGTAATGCAGTACTTGGAAGGTATAAGATGATGTGATGATGTGCAATGAGTGCAAATTACAAAAGCTACACAAGTGGATCCTCCCCAGAGCAGGTTGCTACCTATCATGCCCTTACGTAACCACACCTGAAAATGTCTGTAGGCACTAAAAGGGTTAAATGCATTCCACACCAGTTCCACAAAACACACACATGTAAATACCATTGTGATGAGGTATGAATTCTTTGCTACACAAGACACAAGTCAAAAATACATGAACAATGAGATGAGATGAATCATAGAAGGGATTGTAGAGATCAAGACATGAGGTAACTAACCCTGGGCACAATAAATCTTGAATGCATGGCGTGATTAATGTGTCATTAGCCCGTTGCTCCAAGATTAAGACCAAGTCCATGCCTCTGATCAGTGACATTACATTGTTTCATCTAATGATGGATAACCATAAGAGCACCATGACAACAAGTCGTACGATCACATTATTTTTTGTGGGAGGAGTGTTTTGGAATTTCTTTGTGGCACATTATTTTTTGGTCGTTTCTTTGATGTTTTCTTTTCTTTTCTTCTTTCTTCTTCTAGCCCCTTTGGCACTTTATCCTTTCCAACAGTGAACTAGAGAAGCCACCAACCTTCAGGTATGAGTGCATGTCTTTCCAATGGAACACCCAGAACAACATTGAGTTTCTTTATTGAGTGCCTTTATTACTCTTACTCCCATTTTTTATTAGATCTACAAGGACCTTAGGACAACCAAGCTGCATAATGCCATTCTCTCTTAGTCCATCATTTTTCACTCTGGGTATAATGAGCACAAAATTACTTTAAGTTTTAACAATGACAAGAATATCATTGTACCCAGATTAGAACATCTTATTAATAGAATGGGTGGATGGATGTTGTGGGCTCACTATCCAAATAATTAGTCACCTGAGACTTGATAGCATAGAACAACACCTTAATCGACAAGTCACATGAATATTTTATTCATCGATGAGATTACCCTCAAAAAGATAAAACAACAAATTGGAAATGAAAAACTAGAAAACAAAAAAAATTGTAAAATCAAAGAAAAGGAAAAACATTTACTAATTCTACTTGTTAGAATGGAGGATATCCCACATAACTAAAATTTTGAGCATGGCTAGAATTAATATATGAAAAATGTGGATCCATGCATGTGGGAAATATTAGAGTCTGGTCATATCCAAACCACTAGGTGTCTTTTGATGTGGTGGCTGGAATGTACCCAACTTGGGGTTCACACACTTGATTAAATTTGGCATAGTGGGGTAAATTATAAGATGTGGTCATGTGATAAGGAGTTGACCCACGATGGCACTCATGATCGTAAGATGGTATGCAAGGATCAATATGTCTCCCTACATGGTTATATTCATTGGGTTGCATGGTTGTTAAAGTGTTGATTGGTGGCCTTGATAAGGTAACAAGAGGCATTGAGTTCGAGGGAGAAGATGCATCATAGTGCTGGACTTGTGCTGAGTTGGTGGATGCAGTGGTTTCAAAACCATGCTGTCTCTTTCTATGGTCATGCCTAAATAAGGGATGCTTTTGACGTTGTGGAGGACCTCCACTACTATTGACAATAGTAGCACAAGTAACGTTCATGGGTTAGTGCTGTGGTGCAAAACCTTCTGGCACAACTAGTGGCGATGTAGAAGGAGGTGAATGATGAGAATATTGAGAGTGAGGAGAAGTGCAAGGAACATGAGGTTGTGATTTTGTTGGAGAGGACATGGGTTGATAGTACTCAGGAGAATGTTGACACAGTTGGGGAAACAAGATGTTGATAGAGGATGTTGACACAGTTGGGGAAACAAGATGTTGAACATAATAAGTGCTTGGGTTTGGATGGTATGAAGGGTGTGACCAGTTTGATGGTGGCCTCCCCCACGACTAAGGGTTTTGCCATTGTGGTTGAACATGGTATTTTTGTACAAAATCTAGATATAACATTCCTTCCCAATGCTCATGTAAATGTGACAAGATTGGGAATTGGCCTTTGGGGTGATCATATAGGAAAACATCACATTAATACGTATGATTTTGAGATTTTGGTCCTATTGAGATCTTTCAACATTCTCCCATTTAGCTATTTCTCCTTCTTCTTTTGCTACTTGCTTGATAAGCTCTTGGAATTGGTGGGTTCATAGCTCATGTAGTTGTCTTGGGGCATACATCCCTAGGGTCTCCTTTGTTTCATTACGAAGCCCATCCATGATGTGATACATTAGCCTTTCCTCGAAGAACCCATGGCCTGGGTAATTATTTAACAATGAATAGTATCTTTCTAAGGCCATGTCCAAGGATTCATGTTGCCCTTTTTTCCACTCTTGGATTTGTCTCCTCAAGGTTAACACTCTTACATAGGTTTGATATCTTTTAGTGAAGAGTTATACCATTATTGGCCAACTGCAAATTGATTTTTGCTTTAAGGACTTGTACCATACTTTTGCTTGGTCAATAAGTATCATAGGAAAGAGCTTAAGTTTTTGCCACCCATTATCACTATTGTTCCATGCACGAGCATTGTAGAAGGCTTGTAAATGATGTTGCAGAGCTAAATCATAGCCTCTTGAAAACTTGGGAAAGTTATTTAAATCAAGCCTAGGTAGAAGAATTTCCTTATGATGCCTGTAGGATATTTGAATAGCCTCTTGGATATGCATTAGGCTCTTAGTGGCCAACAAGGTTTCATCGTTACTAGGTAGGTTATGAATTTATGACTTGGGACGATGTTGTCTTTGTTCATGTTGGCGTTCCTGACTTTGCCTGTGGGCTCAATTTTTATTTCTATGCTGATCCCTTGAGAGACGGTCATCCATGTCATGACCTGACGTCAAAGGAGTAGAGGAAGAGAAAGAATTGGAAGACTCATCATGACTTTTGTAAGTCACCCAATCATCCCCGGATAAATTCCTGTTAACCATTGAGAAGGTCCTAGGCCTTATGGGCCCCCTCATTCTATGGCATGTCCCATCCTCATTAGAGGTGTCAGAGTTGGATGACAAGAGTCCTTGAGTACCATTGGGGTGTTCATGAACATAAGAGACCCCTACATAAGATGGAGTACTCCAAACTTTGTCTTCATCATCATATATTTTGTTGGTTCTCCAATGAATTACCTTGCTAGTTGTTGTGTTACCATAGTCTTGTGAGAGAGACATTGTTGTGAATTATGTGTGACTTATTTGCAATTACTTTCTTTCTAAAAGATATATCGTCAATGCTTCATTACAGAAATCTTGGATGATGTAACTAATCTAAATAACTAGCACTGTCCCTAGCAACGATGCCAATGATGAGTGGCTAGGTACCCCTACACTCAACAATACGAATACGAGCGTGTATGCACAATTCGGTTGAACTCTGCAGATGAACTAGTTCTGGTATCTAGATAGTTACACATTGATCGTAATTCACTATCTTCCCACTTAGACTAGTATTTTCTTTGTCATGTATGGTTTAGTCCAGAGTGAGGTGAATGATAGGATCCTAAACTAATGCTACTCCTAAAGATGATGGGGAACAATCTTAATTAAGTTAATGGACAATGGAAAATGAAATCTATGCTAACCCTAAGTGCGATGAACATCCATCTTTAATAATCCATATGCATCTTGGACCTCGTGTACTACTTCTGGGATTACCAAGCACACATTACTTAAGCACTCCTAGATACGCTACTAGGTTACCAAGTAGTTACACTTAAATGTTCATGATTAAGTCGTACTCAGTCCACATTAATCAATAGGAAGTGTAAATGATAATAAAGGAAATATAAACTAAAAAGAGAATGATAAATAATTAACAATTAAAGTAATTAAAAGCTAAGTGAATCCTGCAATGATGGTGTAATCTTGATCTTTATTGTCGATCATGTACGTGTCCAAGTACATCACACTTGAACAAAGGTTTTGTATAATTACAATCATCACACTGCGAGCATGTACTAGGGAAGGAACTAAAACCAATTGAAAACTGACAAAAAGATCCTACCCTAAGACTTACCAACTACTACTCCTTCCTATGTGCCCAAATGTTGTATTTATAGGCCTACACGGGAATCACAATATTGTGTATTTAATATCATTATCTAGGCTGTGATATCGCGTACCTGATATCAAGGATCCAATATCGGGGCCTGGAAAACCATGATTTATCAATCATAGATATATGTATTATGCTTCATATTTAAGATTTTAGTTTCACATGTACACTCATCTTATTGGGCTTTGTAGCTAGGTACCATGGCCTTAGAGCAATAATCACACAAGGTACTACATCAAGTATGGTTGGTAGAAGTTACACGATGTTGAACTATGTAAAATTGATTGTGATTAACTTGATGATAGTGTTTTTAGCTTCTATTAAGTTCTAGAGTTAGTTGGTTAGGTGATAGAGGGATTTTCTAGAATTGTGGAGGTTTAAACAAATTTGAATTTGGAGCTTTGGATTATAAGTTATGTCTTTTAGTGGATTTGTATTAACATACATTTTTCATTTTATAAAGGAACATTAGGATTATAAAGTTGATAGGTATGGATTTTTATTTAGCATTATCTAATTTGTCAATAATGGACCATCATTTGGAATGATGGTAAGGTACTTGTTTCTCAAGTTAAAGACCTAAGTTCAAGCTTAGGCATAGTCACTAAGGTTAGGCTTTCACTCATCTACCAACCCTCTCGAGACCCTACTTAGCAAGATGAGCATTGTGGCTCTAGGTAATGATCCTTTATTATTTAATTAGTTAATATAAAAAGGTAAAGGTCAGTTTTAAAATTAATATGAGATTAAGTTATAGCCATTAAATTTAGGTTCATATTTACAAATATTAATCCTTTTCTTTCATTTTTTTACTTTTAGTACCCAAGTAAGATTTAGAATAGGAAATTTTATTAGTTTAGGTAGTGTTAATAATAGAAATTTAGATTTTTTGTAGTTAATTATGAAGATTTTATAACAACAAATCCTTTCTTTTTCTTCCCTCTTAGTCTTTCCATTTCCATTTCCATTTCTATTTCTTTTATGACATAGTTGTGTAGGCAAGGGTTTCATTGATGGATCATCTTATGTGATTTTTCTTGTGAATCATGTTGGTAAATGTCTCAATGATCGTTTATTTCAAGGATCTTAACAATGATTCAACTAATAATTTACCATGGGTTATTGATGAACCGTGATATCACATCCGTGATATTGCGTCCACGATATTGCGTCAACCATGCAATATCTGATACCCGATATCGCGGCCTATCTCATTATCTATAAATAAGAGGTGGCGCCTTTGGTTTCCATAGTAAAGAATTAGTCCCTTAGCCAAACTCTTTCCATTTTCTCCCTCTAGAGTTAGAATTATTTCTGTGTGCTCGCAGTAGGAGTCATAGAGTGAATGGATCTTTATTCGAGCATTGTGTACCTGAGCACACTTTGTGTACGACAATAAAGACAAACTTTATGATAAACCTTGCAGCATACAGAATAGATTAATTAGTGTTAATTATTATTTAATACTTTTGTAGTTAATTAATGATTTCTCTCACCCTACAACTCTCTTAGTTAATTACACTTAGTACGACTGCTTCAAGCATGCATGTAGCACTTGGTAACCTAGTAACAATTAGCGTTTGGTAATCCTAGCAGTGTTGCATTGGTTTAGGATGTGTACGGAAAGTAGGAACAGATATTGGTTTTAGAAGTACTTAAAAATTAGTTAATGAATAGCCAAATTAGATTAGTTACTTAGTTACTTCTCTCTCCACTCCTTATTAGTGTAGGATAGAAAACACATAAAAACCATAAAAATCATATACCTCAAGCTTACTTAACCATACAACCGTGACATACAAGTAAGTTTGGGAAGACAACAATTAATCAACTTGTTATCATTCCACAAGGCACATAGGCACTTAGTCCTTGGAATTCAATCGGATCATGCATGAAACGCTTGTATTCATATGGTTGAGCGTAGGGGTACCTCGCTACTCATTAGTTACCATATATTGATTTGGGATTGACAAATTTCTGTAGACATGCAATTCCATAGATGAGATTGAAGTTTTGGGTATGATTTATGTCTTGGCATTTTTTCCTACATTCAATTTCTCTAATCTACTGGCATTGATACCTTGACATTATATCCTATCTTTTGGTGATTTGTGATCAAATGATTTTTTTCAATATGTTCACTTATGAATGGATTTTTTATGTGATTTAGATGTGTTATAAAGTTCCTTTTTGATTGTATGAACTTTTTTCGTAGAGATAAAATTTCTAATTTGGCATATTGGATTGGGATTGGACAAAATATATTTTGACATTTATCATTATTTATTCTATTTTTTATTATACTTTTACTTTTGTTGACCATAGTGTGCATATTAGTTTATAATACTTTTGTATCTACATTTGCAAAGCATAGGCATGATTATGAGTCTTGCATATTGTTGGATTCCATCTTAACATAATATAAGGATGAATGTTGCAACCTATAGATTTTGTCATGTGCAAGTCATGATAATTGTAACAACTTATATAGCAAGTTATAATGAATATTACAAGTTAGGATATAGGTTAAAAAGATGGTTGTAAGTCACAATGACCAATGAGCAAAGATGGTGATATTCTGGATGATATTTAGATGAAGAATATGAAGGTTAAAGATGATGGAGGTTTCAACATTACTTGTAGTTGATTTTTAAAATGGTACCATTAGAATCTAGATGATGGTGTTTGTAATGTTAATGAATAAATTGAAATAGTATGAAACAATTAAATGAGATGTACTAGCATTTATTCATTGGTATACCTCTAAAGGTTTTAGTAGAAAACTTGATCATGTGACTTTTCCGCCATTGGGAATTCTGACATGGTACCATTGGGGTCTTAATTATGATGTTTATGATGTTAATGAAGAATGAAAATAGTCTAAACTAATTGAATGAGATATGGTAGAGTTTGTTCCTTGGTAGCCTCTTAACATGTGGGCACAAAATTTGATCATGTGACTTTCCCATTATGAATGATATGTTTGTACTTTCCTATTGATGAGCAGCAAGGTGCCCCTATGCTCAACCATACGAATACAAGCATGTACGTGTGATCTGGTCAAACTTTGTGGACAGACTAGTTGTGGCACCTAGACAGTTATATGTTGATCGCAGTTTCTTGTCTTCCCACTTGGACTAGTATTTTCTTTGTCACGTATGGTTTAGTCCACAGTAAGGTGTATGATGTGGTTTCTACTACTACACTACTCCTAAGGACAATGAGAAATAACTTAATTAAGCTTAATAAGCAATAGGAAATGAAATCTAAGCTAGCCTAAGTGTAATGAGCATCCGTACTTAATAATCCATATGCATCTTGGACTTGATGTACTACTTCTAGAATTTCCAAACGCACATCACTCAAAGCACTACTTGATATGCCACTGGGTTACCATGTAGTTACACTTAAATGTTCGTGATTAAGACGTACTCATTCTACGTTAGCAATAGGAATAGTAAATGACAATAAAAGAAATATTAACTAAGAAAACAACAATAAATAATTAACAATTGAATAATTAATAGATAAGTGAATGTTGCAATGATGGAGTAATCTTGATCTTTATTGCCAATTGTGTGCATGCCCAAGTACGTCACACTCGAACAGAGGTTCCATATAATTACAAGCATCACACTGCGGGTATGCGCTTGGGAAAAGAATTGAAAACTAACTAAAAATTGACAAAAGAGTCGACCTCAAAAGACTCAAGACTCTAATGACTCTAACCCCTTTTCCCCATGCGCTTGAGTGCTATATTTATAGGCTAACATAGGGATCATGATATCATGTATATGATATTGTACACAAGCTGCGATATTGTGTACCCGATATTGGGGCCTGGAAAATCGCGATTCATCACCTATTTTTCCTATGTTATGCTTATAGTATTTTCCTATTAGTTATTGATATGTATGTTTAATAATGTTCAATGTTAGTTTACTTATGATGGATAGAGTTGATTGTAGCTTGGATGATGTGGTTATGATTTGATGGCTTATTGATCATGAAAGATTGTAAATGTCAAGTGATGTCCCCTGCAAGCTATAACAAATGAGGCTCTTACTTTAGGATATCAACCTAACAAAGAGAAATATTGTTTACTAAAAAACTTTAGCTTAAGACTTTAGAAGTTCAAAGGTTGTCTGCTAGTAGGACTCTAATTTCAAAAGTAATAAAAGTAAAAGTAAAAAGCATTTGGTTGATGATTTCAAAAGGTATCTTAATAAATGGAAAGAACAAAACTCACCCTTAATAGCAAATTCTTAACAATCAAGAAAATACTTAAATCTACTCATGTTTATTACACTAGTTGTCAAGCTCCTACAAAAGCTTCTTATGATTGAATTGATCAAATTATCCATCAATTTCTTTGGTTTGTTAAGCAACATAGTAAAGTGTTTTGATAAACGTTAATTTTAGTTTGTCGCTTTAATGCAACATTGTCAATGTATGACTTGCTTTGTCAGTGCATCAACATTGACACAAGCACAATAAATGCCTATATAAATGTAAGCATCCACCACATTTATGATACCAAACAATCAATAGTGTAACTAGATTTTCTTTCTATATAAGATAGAAGTTGTTACCAAGTGCTTGCAGCATGAATCAAGTGGATTGTATGAAATTTTATTTGAGTGATGATGTATCATGATACATTTTCATGGAGGCAATAAAATCAAGATCCATTTTCTTCATTATAGCACCTGGCTCAACTCTATAATTTTTTAATTGTAATTTACTTTAAGTGTTCTTTAATTTCATGCAATTAGTTAAGTAATTCACCTTTTATTGCATTTAACTAAATTACATGAGTGCAACAAACTTCAATCATAAAAGTGTTAACATTTAATAATTCTAATAGTATACCATTTAGTAACCGAGCAATGTTGATGCATGTTTAGGATGTGTACAGAAAGTTGGGAATGGATGTTCCATGCCTAGGTTAGACTAGATTCATTTCTTGTTCTTAAATTAAATAGTTTAGAAATTTAATATTTTAATAATAACACTTTGATCATGTGCCTCAATCACACTTAACTATATAAATTAAGACCACACACAAGTATGATTAGAAAGGCAACGATTAACAATCTAACACTTAACTATCTAAGGCATTTAAACTAGGCTTAGTCCATGGAATTCAACTAGATTATGTATGAATGCTCGTGATTTGTATGGTTGGGTGTAGGGTCTACTTTGCCATTAATTAACTTTTTTGGAGTTGCTTGGACTATTTGCACTAGTAGCAAGAAAGATAAAGGTCTTCACCTTGTTAACTATTATAACAAGGGTGTTTCTCCCTCAACATATGGATTCCAAAATGCATTGATGGAGATAATGTTTGAATGCTCCTTTTAAAAAATAGATGTATGTAAGGAAAATCTAAAAATAATAATAATTAGTTTTCTAATGAATTTTTTCACTGTCTTCTTTTTCTTTGAGTCATTTCTATTTCTAGTTCTTTATTTCTTTAAAAAAATTGAAAGACATAGTGGTGCATATTAAGTTTTGGGATTACAATCATATTACAACTTCAAAAGATATGCTTAAGCCTATGGTGGCTTCCTTTTAATGAAGGAGATTAGGCTACTCATTCATATAGATTATTTAACACTTAGAGAAAATTTGATATCACTATAATTTCTTGTCTCTCTATTCATGATCAATGAATTACATGGAAAGAGCCTTCTAGCCTTCATGATTTGAATTGAAACAGAATTAAAATAAAAAATAAAATTAATTTGTAATTTTGAGAATTTATTTAAAATTGAAAATAATTTGCATCTAGATTTTCCACACATTTTTTAGAAGAATAATAAGTTTGTTTTTCCCTTTAACTCCAAAGTTACATAAAAGAATATTACCAAAATTATTTTTTTTTCATAACAAATTTAGTAAGGCCTAGAAAATGCAATTATCACTACACTTTTTCATAAGAAATAGGTAAGATATTTGAAGAGTTCTTATTTTTCCAAAAAAAATCCTATTTTCTATAGTGTCTTATTCACCAATGTCTTCCTATTGGTGCTCATCTTCAACATATGAGGATTATTTCTTCTTAATGACCTCTTTGTTGAAAGAAATATTCATTTTCTAATGTTTTCTCAGTGTTCAATTTCATAGCATGCTTATAAATGGACATTTAGAATTTGTAACAACTTTTAACTAAGTATTAATAATATCAATTTTGATTATTAAATTACTTTGTCTACTTCCTTTCTTTGCATTTGGAAGTGCCTTTGGCCACTTATTCTCTATTATATTTGAAAGCTTTGATGTGTAGTTATTTTTCAATAGCAAGAGCATAACTATGATATTTCTTTAAAAGTTAAATATAGATTCTTAAAGATGTTGCTTTTTAGTTACACTTCAAGAGGAAAGCTTCTAATGAAAACTAAATAATTAATTTGTTTTTCTAATTTTTATTACTATATATTTATTATTTCTTGTCTTTAGAGAGAGTATTCTTCTTCTCTTAAAAGAAACTCTTTAGTAAAATGTGAAAACCCATAAGGGTGCTTCTAAACAAGAACAAGGCTCAATCCTTTTCCTAGCATAGAGGAGAGGTTTTTCAAGATTGTTTATAAGGATGAAAACTTGGAAAGGCATCCCCAATACTATTAGGCTTTTTCTTTAAAGTCTCTCTTATACGTTGATGATTTTATATACTCTAAATTTTTGAGTTATTATTCATTTTTTTGGGAATGACAATTCCCATCACACACCCCCTACCAAAAAAGGTAGAACCCATAAGCATGATGGGTAAGATTTATTGATTAAGTAAACATGACAACTTTGTTCTCTAAAAGTTCTAACGCTTTTTGTTGATGGACCTCGAATATCTTGTGCTAGTTAAATTGGTTGTGGTGGAATGAAGATTGGTTATTAACTAGCTTAATTATATATTTATAATATAAATCTATAATTTGGTTGAGAGAATCTTTTTTGTTCATGTAAAGAAAGATATATGTCCTTACCAACCCTTAAAATTTCTGTATAGAAAATTATTTAATAGAAAAATAAAAAATATCCAAGTGTAGTTTTTTTTTTAATGAATCTAGGTAGGATACACGTAGTAAAATTGCCAAGAATGATAGTATATAAAGCTCAAGCATACAATGAAACTATGTAAAAGGATGGTAAAATTAATTTTGTTATGGATGAAATATTATATAGCATTTCCAATAGGCTCCCCTAGAGTGTTATGGAAAAAATATTATTTAGCATTACCGATTGATAGTTGGCCTTCTAAGCAAAGTTATTTTGCAAGTTGGATTACAACTAACATGTGATGGATCATTATTGTTAATGACACTTGATTTCCTAGTATGGTTGTGCTATGCATAAATACTAATAAATGTTCTCCACAATGGGTACCCTAGTACAATGGCTCCTAGCTTCATGGTTTTGACTTTAAGTCATATAGATTGTATCCATGGTTTATTATTACTTGATTGTGTAAAGTAATTAATTTTTACAACTTTTTGTTTTATGCCTTCTTTATCGTACGCCTTTTTGTTTTTACTTTATTAATTTTTTTCTAATTTTTATTTTATAACATCATTAGTATATTTTATTTTTCTTGAATATTTTATAATTTCTTGTAGATTTTTCTTTATTTTGGTGTGATTTTCGTATTGTGTTCTAATAATAACATGCCTTATTGCCAATTGGATATAGTGTGGTTTGCTTGATGTGGGCATGTGTTATTTGGTTATTTGATTGTTGGTGTGTGAACTCTAGCTTTGAATTTTATTACTGATAACTAAGACATGGTTTCTTTTTCAAGAAATAGGCAGTGAGTCCATGTCATCCACCAATCCAAAAACTCTATAGTGTTCCGATTCTGGAATGGTGAGGTCCCTTTTCATTAATAAAACTTTAATGAACTTGTGACCTTAGTAGTTTCTAGACTTAAGAAGGATTCAAAGGTTTGAACAGGGTGTGACTTCAAAGGAATTTAATACTCTTTGTACCTCTTCTACTTACTTGGGTGCATGAGTGTTTTCATGGATTTCTTACCATTCCGTGTTGACTAATAATAGGAAGTTGAATAAGTCTTTGCATGGTGTGGTTCCCATTCAAAAAAAAAGATGAGAACTTAAAGAACACCCATTAGATAAAATAAATAGGCTATAAGCACTAGTTATAGGACTAGAGAGACATGTTACCAATGTCTGAAGGTTCCCTCTAACTAAGGCCCTTTCTCACTTCTTCTCTTTTCTTCTTAAATAAAGATTGATGGTTGTTCCATGGGAGCAGTCTTGTGTCTCAAGGGGATGGACCAGTCTTAGAGTGGCAATGCAAAGTCACTAAACGTGGTTGGTTTTGGTCTAGACTAAGGATAGATTTTATCAAGTTATTTAACCACAAAATTCATAAGGGACTTCATGTGACCTTAATCAAGAACTCCATTCCACTTTCTATCTCTCATCCATCTATGCTTTCCATGTGCCACATCCCCATTTCCAAATGAGGTTGCTACCTAATTAAGATGGTGCCTTTTCATAACAAGTGTTATTCTTATCTTAACAAAACCTGAAAGTGTGGTTTTAATTGAGACCCAAAAGGGCATATTGTATTAACAACCGTGTTTTTCAAGGTGACCTTTGGGGGTTTGACCTAAGGCATTTATAGCTAGGGTTAGAGGCCATGCTAGCATAGAGTGGTAGAGCTAGTATAGGCAAGTCATGGGAGAGGGTGAAGAAGGATGGGAAGTGGACTAGCCATCCCTTCTGGTCGAGTTATAGGCCTAACTGTGGTGGCAATGCTAGATTGCCTTTAAGAGATAGATGTCAATGAAAGCAAATCCCAAGGAACACTCTTAAAGCATGATCTAGATACACTATCCCATATCAATAAAGCATTCTTTTCTTTCTCTTTCTACATTTTTCCTATTATTTCCTTTATACATAATGTCAAATATCACATATATTTCACATGTGGTATATCTTCTTCATACACATAACGTTTAATATATTGTATATTTGACGTTTTCCATGACATCCAGGGATGAGGTGTCACACCATGTCTCATGTCACTACTGGTGTTCGTATCCTTGTTTGATGTCTTGGTTTGATGTGTCAAAATTTTTAGGTAGTTTCTTTCGGGTTTTTGTACTTAACTTTCCATAACCATTAATCACCCATGGGGCCCATGAACTCCTTGGTTTAAGGATATGTAAGGGCAACAAAGGGCATGTGCCTACTTTGGAAAGGACCCACTTGCATACCTTTTGGTTGGGTTAGTTAAGTTCTTTATCCTTAGGTATTCTCACAATCAAATCATTTTGCATGCTTCATCAGTGACATCCAATTATGTGCATCTTTACAATGTTTTTTAGTGAAATCCTATTTTTTTGTTGTTGTGAATTCTTTAACCCTCTTTAAGCACTTCATCACATTTGGGCTTTTCATAATTTAATAATGGACTGCTTATCCATTTCATCCTATTTTTCAATCTTCCCACTAATGCTATTAAAACGAATCAATTCACCATAATCACAACCTAGCCAAGTGTAACTACCAATGAGACAAGGTACCTAAAAGTTATAAGTTACACATTGCACACTAATCCATGATTTTTTTGTGATTATAATGGAAAGCATGGACTGGAAGTAGGACTATCTTCACCAAGTAATCAACAACAACACCATGTAATAAGGCCCTGTCATGATCATTGAATCTTCGCCCTCATTCTTCAACTACTAGAGGAGTTAGATGTCAATTTTTTTCAGGGTTTTCAATTCTATTTTCATGAACACCCAATTTTGTAAAATATTGTAAATTCTCACACTTGGGCACTTAGAACTTGTCTATTTTGTTTGAGTCAATTTGCATGTTAGTCAAAAATCCCATACCTTCTTAATATTTTGTAAGGGACTTGTTCCTCCTTTTGTTCACTTGAGGACAAGTTTTCATTTAGTCGTGGGGGTATGATGAAGTATATTTTTGTATAGCTCTTATATCAAATATCTTATATCAAAGCCCTGATATTAAATACCTAATATCGGAGGTCAAGAAGCAATGTTGGATATCCAATATCATGGGATGTGTGCTGGCCTATAAATATAACGCATTAGCCCACAATTTGGTAATCTTTTGTTATAGCATAGCAAAGCTTTTGCAGTTTTTCTTCCCTAGAGTTAGAATATTTTCCCAAAGTGCCCGCAATAGAAGTCATTGAGTCTACAGATCTTTATTCGAGCATTCTTGTACGTGAGCATGATAATGTGTGCAACAATAAAGATGAGCTTTCTGATAAATCTTGCAACACTTCGGCTAAATTAGATATTTTATTTATGCATTTAATGTTTCATGCAATTTCCTTTAATGTTTTCAATAATTAAGTTAATTAAGAAATTAAGCTTGCTAGGTTAAATAGTAATTAATTAAGCAAATAAGTACGACTGCTTTGAGCATGCGCATGATGCTTGATAATCCCAATAACACTTAACATTCAATAACCCAGCATTATATGTGTTTAAGATGTGTACGAAAAGTGGGACTAGATACTTATGTTAGGAATAATTAGACCTTAGTTAGTTAGTTAGATTAAATTAGCAGTTAAATTACTCCATTTCCTTCATCCTTTATTTTAAGTACTCAAAATATAAAACTTAAAAAATACTAAAAACCATATGCCTCGATTACACTTAACCATACCTTTGTATATCACAAGTGTAATTGGGAAGACAACGAATGAGTGTTAGGGAAAGTTCAATTCCTAGAGACTAGTTGATGAGACGCGACATGCACTGTGCCGCGATATCACGGTCCGCCATCATATCTATAAATAAGAGGTGGCACTCCCTTCATTTCCCAATCCTAGCTAGAAGTAGCAAAGCTCTGGCAGATTGATCACTCCAGAGTTAGAATTTCTCCCATGTGCCCGCAGTAGGAGTCCTAGAGTGAACGGCTCTTTATTCGAGCAGCTTGTAACCTGAACCCAAGTTGTGTACGGCAATAAAGATGAACTTGATTGGATAAACCTTGCAGTACATGGTTTTATTGTTGTTTATTTACTGCTTTCCTAGTGCGCACAAGTACGACTTGATTACGAGCGTCTACGGACGTGTACGGCTAGTCAAGGAATCGGCTGCTTGTCGCAACGCATGAGTACGACTTGATTACGAGCATTGGCTGCTTGGTAACCCAGTAGCGTATTCCAGGATTCTGCGCTTGGTAATCCCAGTGGTAGTCCAATGTGTACGGCTAGTCAAGGAATCGGCTACTCATTGCTAGGCTAGAACGTGTGATAAGTACGACTTAGTTACGAGCACCCACGGGTGTGTACGGCTAGCTAAGGAATCGGCTGCTTATCACACTTAAGCTAAATAGGTGCCTCAGTACGACCACTTCGAGCACTTGCGTTACGTGTGGTGATCCCAGTAACGATTAGCGTTTGGTAAGCCACAGTTGCATAGTTCAGGGTGTGTCCGGTAAGTGGGAACGGATGCTGACGCTAGTTAATTTAGACTTAGGACATTAGTTAGAGTTAGCTTAGTTTCTCAACCCTTTCCTCTGATAGCATAGAAGATAAACCGAAAAATACCAAAAAAATCACATACCTCAGACTTGCTTAACCATACACCGTGACACTTACAAGCAAGCCTGGGAAGACAACGAACGATTAACCCCAAGTGTTTCTTGTGGTGTTAAGGCATTTAGTCTGCGGAGTTCGACCGGATCGCGCGTGCACGCTCGTATTCGTATGGTTGAGTGTAGGGGTACCTCGCCACTCATCATTGGCGCCGTTGCCGGGGACTAAGTGTTTTTTCGCCAATTTAACATAAGGGATATCACTCACATCGTTGTGAGCTTAAAACGAACCTTAGGGTTAATCAGTTAATCAAGAACATTAAATAACGGTGAAATTAGCACACCAATAGAAATGGCTTCTTCTCACGAAATCAACTCACCTAAGGACAATACAGGAGAAAGTCAGCATCATACGCATAACCGAGATCAACCATGTCCTCAACAATCTAAGGTCACATATACTCATCCCGATGAGTATGTGCCGGATTTTACCTTTGTTTTCCATCAAGATGAGCAACTGCGGTGGAGAGACATGCAAGGTAACATCGTGTTACCCCCAGATCGCTCTGCTTCCAACATGCTTTTCCGTGCCTTGGTACGGTATGGCATGCAAGAGCTGATTACTGAATACGTTGCGGATGATTACACTCTGAGGGATTATCAACCCACAAAAGCCCAACGTATTCGGGATGCAAGGCAGGAGAGCCAACATTCACTACTGAAGGGCAAGGTTCCCCACGTCATTAGTGAAATAGGAGAAGAGGAACCCCTCACGATGGGTTTCTTAGAAAATGATGTTCCTCCTCCTCACTCTAGTGAAGAGGTTAGGCATCAGGGCCTTAGATCAACGATACATATTCCAGGCTCTGATCCCCGTGAGCACCAGCTGTTCACGGCAGGAACAATCACTCGCACTAATGACGGACTCGTTGATCGTCACAACGATCGGGGCCGAAGCAGCCGAAGAGAAGGCAAGAAACATCACCATGGTGATGGATCCCCTTCTTCTTCCCCTTCATCACATCATTCACCCTCTCCTTCCACATCTGGGCGCAGCCACCATGAGCATAACGCGGAGAGTAAAGGTAGAAGAGATGAAATGCCTCGACAAGAAGGTCGAGAGGAGTTAGGACAAGGGCAAGGACGTAGGGAGAATAGGGAACCACAACGTAGACATCACAGACGTCATGAAAGAGATGATCATGACGAACCCCTATTCGCAACCCGAAGTATGCTTGACATTAGAGAGGCAGTTAGGATTCCCACAAGGCATTTGAAAGACAGTAGGATCAAGCGTTTGGATATAAATAATATCCCACGTTTTGAAGGGGGATACAACGCTGATCCTCAACATCATTTACAGGCATTCCACGACGCCTGTGCCTTGCAGAACATAGACAATGAGTGGCAGAAACTCAAGTTGTTCCCAAGGACACTCACTAAAGAAGCAGAAAGCTGGTACCGGTCCTTAGAACCGGAAACCATCAGGAGGTGGAGTACGATGCTCGAATTGTTCAACAACAAATATCAAACGTACTCCAGAGTGTCTAACTTGCGTAAGCAGATCCAAGGCTGGAAACAAGGAGCTCATGAATCCTTGGATGCTGCCATGGCCCGTTACTACACATTGCTACATCGTTGCCCGGGCCATGGGTACGCTAAGCGGGATCAACTTCGCCACCTCGTGGATGGGCTACGAAATGAAACGAGAAGAACTCTTGGGACTTACGCCCAAGGGAGACTCTCCCAACTAAGAGCCCATGAAGTTGAAGTATTGTTGGAACAAGTAGCGCAAGAAGAGGGTGAGCTACGGAAAAGAGAAAGTGCGGAGGAATACAACCGTGATCCCTCCCTTCGTAAGAAGGGAGTGAAATTCTGTGATGAGGAGGATGAGTCACCACTCGAAGAGTTGGTGAACAGGAAAACTGTGCCGATCCAAAAGTTAACAACGGAGGTATCGGCTAAGGTAGACCAAATGTGGGATTCCTTAGACTCACGAATAGAAACAGTCCTGAAAATTGTAGAAGAGTCTAAGGATGAGCAAAGTAGTGATAAAAGCAAAGACAAGCGGAGAAACTTTAACCCTGCACATAACAAGGGTAAGGGAAAGATCTTTAACTCCGATGAGGCTGAAAATTCTAATTTAGACAATGATGGTGGATGTGAGGTCTGTTACTATGACGATCTTAAGGGATGTTGTCCAATTATCTCACATCTACAGGAGTCTGGGGTGTATGCACTAAATCCAAGACTTAATCAACGGCAAACACCCCATAGGTTACCTTATCCACAAGGTAACCCAAGGCAGTTCCACCAACCCTTGACGTATTATCCAAGTGGAATGCCTCCGCAGCCCATTGGACAACACCAGCAGTGGCAATACCCACAGTCATGGGGGATGCCACCACCAACACATCAGTACCCTTACCGGCAGCCTGATCCTTACGGTTATTATGTGCAGCAGCCGGTTTCTCCAGGTGACTCTATGGGTCACACTACTCCGCAACGTCACTACCACGCTCGGGAGTACTTCAGAAGGACTCCTTCTCCTCCGGGAGATATCTCACATTCCGTCCATCCTCTAACTCCACCCGCACCTCTTCTACAAGTAGTTCCCATAACACCTCCTGCTCCAACAATGCAAGGGGAACTTCCCCCTCAACCGCAGCAACGTCATGCTGCGAGAGTTGTAAATATCCAACCGGGTACTAGTTCTGGCGACAACTGTACAAAGAAGAGACCTTTTTTCATAACTAAGAGCCCAGACAGACTCTCGCAACAACAAGCGGTTGAGGCCATGTATAGGCCTCTAACTCCTAATGCTTCGGAGCACCCTTCAGTCCAAGGGAGTGTAACGCATACGGTTATGTTAACACATACCATAACTGACTGGATCAAGGTAGGCCACCTTCCTAAGAAACTAACTGATCCTGGGAATCCCTTTATGCATTTGCAGATCGCTGGAAATGCACCACATCGGGCTCTTCTTGACTCAGGTTCCGGAGTCAACTTAATTTCACAAAAGATGTATCACGCTTGGAACCTACCCCAACTTAAGAAGAGCAACATCCAACTAGAGCTGGCAGACTAGTCCATCACTATTCCCTTGGGATTAGTGGAGTATGTTATTACCACTGTGTGTGGTTGGTCCTACCCGGTGGATTTCCTGGTGATCGATGTTAACAACAACGAAGGGGACTTCCCAATTATAATGGGAAGGGCATGGCTAAGGACAGTAGTCGCAAGCCTTTGGATCCATGATCTTTCCTTGGAAATCTCCAAGATTAACATATGTGGAAAGATCGAGAAGAGGATAGTTCCATGCATCACATACAGTGATTCATTGGGTGATGACATGGAGGAAATGTCTCCATGTAACAGGTGTGCCCATGAGACTCTAAAACAAAGATGTCTGTATGTAGCAACCACGCAAGAAGTAGTTGACACCCCGTGGTTGACAGCTTCTCGTAGGGGCAAACAAATATGCATGGAATGAACTAAGGAAACTCATGCCAACAACCGTGGCATAGATACGCTGGGACGTGAACGCCGCCAACTTCCACCCCTGAATCTAAGATCATCAATTGGGAGAAGTTGGGCACTTCTTAGAAATTCAAAGAGGCGCTCACTTTTTCGGATCTCTCCCTTACAACTCAGTCATGGGGGAGATGGCCACCTATGCTAACTATATGGGCCCTCAGTTCTTTTTCAGTTTTTGTTTTACAACGTTTTTGTTTTACAAATTTCTTTAACTTTTCTTGTTTTTTGTTTTACAACATCGTTATACTTTTTCCATTTTTGTGTGTGTGTGTGTGTCATCCACCATGTAAGTTCGCCACCCAATAAGTGTTCGGGCCGATGGGATGAACTGTTTTTCATTAATTGCTCATGTTTGATTTTTACCTTTAAGTTACATTGTTGATACTAAGGTGTGTTCTTTTGATATGGCAGGCAATGAGATCACTTCATCCATCCATCCATCAAGTCTATGGTTTCCCTTGGCTTGGAAATGTACAGTTCCCTTCCAATAAGAACTTTAACGAACCAGTGACTGGGCATTTCTCAAACTAAGGAAGGACTCAAGGATTGTAAAGGGTGTGACTTCAAGGGAACTTGATGTTTTTGTGTTGGTCATTCACTTGGGTGCTTGGATGTTTTCTTCTTAGGTTTTCTTGTCGTTTCGATGTTACCCAATAATCGGAAGCTGAGACAATAAAAATAAGAAGTCTTTGCATGGTGTGGTCACCACGCATAAAAACACAAAACACAAAAAAAAAGAAGAAAAAAGAAGCAAAAAAGCAAACGTGAGGATTCAAAGCACACCCCTTAGACGAAATAAAATTTGGGCTGCAAGCACTGTTTATGGAACCAAAGTGTTCCCTCTAACTAAAGCCCTTCTCACTTCCGATTCTCTCCGTTGTTTCGTTGGAATGGTGGTGGCTCTTCGAAGATGCATCCTTGTTATCCAAGTGGATGGGTTAACCAAATGCATTGATGCAAAGTCACTGGAAGTGGTTGGTTTGAGCCAGAGTTGGAATGAGATTCACCAAGTCACATTAATCATCAAACACACAAGGGGTTGTACACCACCTTGTTCTTGGGATTCCATTCCATTCTTCTTTCTTCCCATCATTCTCTCCATTGTTCACCTCATTGCCGATTGTATCATTGTATATACTTTGGTTGATGATTTGTTTTCTTTTTGGTGAATTCTTACGGTTCAGACTTTAACTCTTGTTCCAAAGGACATTCCCAGAGCCCACGGACTCTTTGAATGTGGGATTGTCAGGGCATTAAGGGCATGAGCCTGCTTTGGGGAGGACCCACTGACATTCCTATTTGGAACATTAGTTAACTTCTTTTCCTTAACATTTTTGCAATTAATTAACATTTTTGTTCATTTCCATCATGACATCCCTTTCACCGATGCCATAGTTGTCCCTTTTTACCTATCTTTCCTACTCCTTTTCGTTCTCCATTCTAACGCTACCGGAGGTTCGCGATTAGTCATGGGGGTACGGGGCCTGATTTTTCGATTTTTATCCTAAGCCCCAGATTTTTTCGTTTTTCTTCCTAACCCCTACACCTTCGGTAGTCATCATCTACATTTTCCCAGATCCATATCAGCCATACCACAACTTAGCCAATGAACCTAAACCGAAGCAAGGTATGCTTTACTTAATGATTCAATTACCCTTGCTAATATATGATTGTGTTGTGTGTGCAGATGGCAATCATACAACAACGGAATGGATCTGGAGCAAACACTTGGAATGGAGCAGCACTGAAGCAGCTATGCAAGGAGCAAGATCGATAATGTGCTTACGGATGGACAACGAAAGGCGCAATCTAGGCGTTGGCAGCAACAAGACTCTTCTCTCTTCTTCTCTTCTATTCTCTCTCCTCTTTTCTCTCAGCTGCCAACTGTGGCCTGATGTCATTGTAATAAGGTGTTCACCCTTGTTGTCATGAACACCAGTTTTTGTCAAGTCTTGTAATAAAGACCGTTCACATGTCATCCCATTAGTTCCATTTCCCCTAATAATCCCATACCTACCTGATATCATTGTAAGGAACTCGAGGACGAGTTTTCATTCAGTCATGGGGGTATGATGAGACGCGACTTGCACTAGGCCGCGATATCGCGTCCCATGCGATATCGCGTACGCGATATCGCGTCTTACCCTGCGATATTGCGTACGCGATACCGCGTCCCGCCGCCATTTCTATAAATAAGAGGCGGCACTCCCTTCATTTCCCAATCCTGGCTAGTGTAGCGAAGCTCTGGCAGATTGATCACTCCAGAGTTAGAATTTTTCCCCATGTGCCCGCAGTAGGAGTCCTAGAGTGAACGGCTCTTTATTCGAGCAGCTTGTAACCTGAACCCAAGTTGTGTACGGCAATAAAGACGAACTTGTTTGGATAAACCTTGCAGCACGTGGTTTCATTTATTGCTTTCTTTCCTGCTTTCCTAGTGCGTTCAAGTACGACTTGATTACGAGCGTCTACGGACGTGTACGGCTAGTCAAGGAATCGGCTGCTTGACGCAATGCATGAGTACGACTCAATTACGAGCATTGGATGCTTGGTAACCCAGTAGCGTATTCCAGGATTCTGCGCTTGGTAACTCCCGGGTCTAATGTGTACGGCTAGTTGAGGAATCGGCTGCTCATTGCTAGGCTAGATCGTGTGATAAGTACGACTTAGTTACGAGCACCCACGGGTGTGTACGGCTGGCTAAGGAATCGGCTGCTTATCACACGTAGGCTAAATAGGTGCCTCAGTACGACCACTTCGAGCACTTGCGTTACGTGTGGCGATCCCAGTAACGATTAGCGTTTGGTAAGCTGCAGTTGCATAGTTCAGGGTGTGTCCGGCAAGTGGGAACGGATGCTGACGCTAGTTAATTTAGACTTAGATCTTAGTTAGAGTTAGTTTAGTTTTCTCAACCCTTTCTCCTGGTAGCATAGAAGATAAGCCAAAAATACCAAAAAAATCACATACCTCAGACTTGCTTAACCATACACCGTGACACTTACAAGCAAGCCTGGGAAGACAACGAATGATTAACCCCAAGTGTTTCTTGTGGTGTTAAGGCATTTAGTCTGTGGAGTTCGACCGGATCGCGCGTGCACGCTCGTATTCATATGGTTGAGTGTAGGGGTACCTCGCCACTCATCACTAGTGTACCAAAAGACATAGAATCCATGGAATTCAACTAGACTGCTCACGAATGCTTAGTGATTCGTATGGTTGAGCATAGGGGTATTTGTTGCTCATCATCAAGTATCCGATATTGGAGTTGTAATATCGTGTATTCAATATTGAAGCACAAGCTACGACATTGGATATCCAATATTGCAAGACACATGCCTACCTATAAATATGACACTTAGGCACATGGTCCAACATACAATTTTATCCACCCTTATCGAAACTCTTGCAGTTTAGTTTCATGAAATTAGACTTAGCAACTAGAAATGTGAATGCTTGCAGTGTAGTGTGAACTAGGGAATGACATCTTTATTTGAGCATTTTGTACTTGGGCATAAGTGTGATTGAAAATAAAGATCGAGTTATTTTCCACTATTGCAACATTCTCCTAGATTTATTGTTTACACTTAGAATAATTTTTTTAGTATTTTCTAGCTTAATGATTTACTTTTCTAAAGCATTTTACTTTTACATGTTCATATTAAGCAAAATAAGTACAACTAATCTCAAGCACTTAAGTGGTACGCCTAGTAGTAGTACACTTGGTATCCCAATGGTAGTTGCATGAAGTCCAAGGTGTGTATGGAAGATTAGAAATGGATACTCATTGCAGTAGGCTAGACTAGATTTGTTATTCATTTTACTTAGTTTAGAATTCACCTTTATATTCATCACATATGCTAGGAGAAAAATGGACCAAACAACATCACTTATCTCATACCTCATGAAGAGTTAAACCATACAGTCAGATTTCACTAGCTCCACGTGGGAAGACAACGATCATGAACTTAAACCAATTACTAGCATATTAACATAGTTTTGTGCACATATTATGATCTGGTCATGCATGAACACCTGTGACTTATATGGTTGGGTGTTGGATTACTCCACCACTCATGAGTATCTTTCTTTCATTTATTATTATTTTTGTTTACAAGAAATTTTTTGTAAGAAAATGAAAACTTGAAATGGCACTTCTAAAAAAAGATAAGGTTTGATTCTTTCTCTACTATGAAGAAGAGATTTTTCAAAATTAACTATGAAAATAACTTTAAAAATTATTTCAAAACAATTAAACATTTCCTTTTATATTATTAAGTTTTACCTCTCTTTGTGGCTCCTTTTAAGAAATAAAACATCAAATGAATTATAAACAAATTTAGAATGTATGTGAGGTTTGCCGCCTATAAGACATTGAACAATGTAATCACTAGATGTCCCTAACTTGGTGATGCTGGTACAAGATACCATTATTAATTTATTGTGTTACGTTTTTTCTTTTAAGTTCATGGTCAAAGAAGGTAGCATATGAATATAATTAGCTTGATGTCAGTATCAATGGAAATTATTTTGATAAGACCTCTTTGTTAAATAAAAAATGAGGTTCCCAAAATCTTATCATTCTAGATTCTTCCACTATGATTCTATGTGTAGCATCCAAGATTGTTTGTGTATTGTTTATGCCTACTATAATTGACCTGATTGCATCCATGCTTTAAGTTTTCTTGCTTTTCATTAGTAGATTTTTGGCATTTTCTCAATATATACATAGTGATTTGAAGTGATAGTAATGTATGTATGTTTGTTTGGGTTTGAAGTGTTGGTAATGTGTTTGTTTTTCAAGTTAACAAGTTAAAAGAATCAAATGATAGTGATGATAATGTTTTTATTTCTCAGGTAGGAAAGTGAAGGTTCCAAAGGATGTGCTATCAAGGGGATTTGTGAAATCTCTTTAGTTACTACTATATGTTCTATCATGTTGCTAAGGTTGTATTATATCATTGTAAATCTAACGAAAAATGGAAATAAGAGTACAATAAGTGCTACATTACCATGTCACTGGAAAGACATGTTACCCATGCCTAAAGGTAGGTGACTTCTCAAGAATTTCAAAATAAATAAATAAAAGTGTAATGAATACACTCCTCCCTTGGACAAAATGCCAAGTGATGATACTCCTTACAATAGTAATAGTCTTATGGTTGAGAATCTGAAAGACAACAAAATGCGATGTCACTAGAAAGTGGTTTGGACTTGGTTTGAATCTTGGAAATAAGGGTTGGGGATTACTTTAACCACTAATAACACACAAGAATTTATTATGCCTATGGTAAGACACCTCACATCCTAGTTTCAACAATCCCTTCTAAAGTCCATCTCATCTCATTGTATAATTAATCATAACCTGTGATTTTGTATAATATAGTGATATTTTCCCAATCCAGCAATACTAATATATGTATGTTTTGCTCAACAAATATGTCTTACATTTAACTCCTTGAGTACCTAAGGACACTTTTAGGCGTGATTATACAAGGGCACCAAGGGCTAGAGCCTGCTTTAGGGAGGATTCACTTGTATAACTCTTGTATTTCATATTTGGCAAGAAATTCCACATCATCTTGTGCCTTCCAAAATAATCACAAATCAATGAAGAATTCCCTTCACATCAAATAATCTATTCAAACACGAAATTCATTACCCATTCCCTATCCATTCCATAAGCTTTCATTTCCCAAGATTCCTTCTTCATGAACTTTGAATGTTAAATTTTTGAAAATTGTGCATCATTAATGGCCCATAACCCTCAATCCAATCTTTACATCTTCCAAGCATTCCATTTGACTCATTTTTTTGTCAAAAATCAATGAAATTTTTTGAAAATTTTGTAGTGACAATGTAGCTACAATGTTGTAGGTACCTACAATGTCGTATCTATGATGTATTATCTACGATGTTACACATAAAAATAGTATATGTATGTGTTGGAGTTAACCAAAATTTTCCATTCCTCATTTTGTAAGAAGATAGTTTTAGCCATTTTTTCTTTCAAGAGCTCTGACATGCTATCTCTCAAAGCTCATAACTTCACCCTCATAGCTTTGATTTCCAAAATTTTTTAACCTTGTTGATCCTCGAGTTCTCAACTTAATCATGGCGGGGGGAGGGGGTGTGTTGCGGGGGTTTACTTAGCATGATATCGCTGAAATTTGAGCCAAAAATTTCTAATGTCCAAAAGATAAGCTAAAGGGTAAAGTACAAATGGATAATAAGAATATTAAAGTTAATCAATCAAGCTAAGGCTAGAAAGACTTAAATAACACTCCTAATAGATCATACAAACTATTTTAGGTAATGATAAGCAAAGAAACGATAGAAGATCATGAGTAACCAAAAGAGATAATACTTAAGGGGTTATTTTTTGAAAATTTTTCTAACTCTGCAATCCTAATATAATAAGAACTTGATCTAGCTAGGGGTATGAGGAAGGTAGAGAACTATGAGGAACTAATATAACACTTCAATAATTTTAAAACCTTGTTGATTGCAAATGGTCCCAAAGAGAATCCCAGAAGGAGGACCTTCACAACCAAGGAGCAAAAGACCAAGAGGCTATGGAAGAGGTCAAACAGGGAAGCAAACGTTGCAAGCAAACCATGAAGAGTAGGAGGCTCAATCTTTCAATATCTATCAGCAAACTCCTACCACAGAGCACTCTGCCCAAGCAAAGGCATCAATTTTGCAAGGACTAAAATAAGGACAATGCCTCATGCTATCACCAAATTGCCTACATGCCATTTAGGAGAAATCAATCATGTCAATGGTTATTGTGGAGTTAAACTTTTGTCCATTCATGGAATTTTCTCTAGAAATAGTAAAGACAACTTCAAGTGTCACAACTATGGCCCACACTTACAAGCAATGAAGAATGGTACTTAGGAGAGACATACCAGTTCTAGCACAATAAGCAAGCTAATGCAACGATTAAAATTGAAGGAGTCTCATTACCCTATTTAGTAAAAGTGATTACTAAGGTCCTCAATATGCCCAATGAAGGGGCAAACGTGATGCAGATCTCTACTAGATCTGACACCAATGTAAAGAGAGTGTGATTGCAATGAGCATATGGCAAGGATGACAAAGATTATAGTGAGCTAAACTCTGAAGAAAAGATCTATTTCAAAATTATCACCTACCACTTGTTTCCTACTAAAAGGCTCAATCGAATATCAACATATGTGGCTAGAGGAAGCATCATCCTGATGAGAAATTTCAATACAAGCATCATCCATATCTACTTCCTTGAAATTCAAAGGTGATTTGAAGAAAAGAAAACAAGAAAGTTGATACTTCCATTCCCTTACCTTATTAAAAAGCTGTGTAGATAAGCTGGGATCCTAAGGTACACTAATGGCCTCCCTAGGAAGGCTCAGAGTGCTTCAACCACAGATTGAGTAGGAGCAACAACAACAACAACAGTAGCAAGTTCCATAGTCGCTGTAGGATTACAAGCCATCGATGAGCCATTTTTAACAAATTGCAAAAACTATTAGTTGGGGAAAAAGAGAGGGATCCAACTTATATAAGGTCAAAGAAAGGTTCATAAGGCCCACTATATCCACAAACCTAGCCAATGAGCAAGTGTTGATGTAAACAAGAGGAGAGGATAACTAGGCATAATAGATATCAAGGAACACTACATCATTCCAAGTGATGCTTGAGACCGAAGAAGGAGCCACGGTTGTGATAATGAAACATCAAGATGTAGCACGAGCAACTGAGGTGATCACAGATCACATAAAAGAGTCCTTTAATGTCCTTTTTGTGCCACCAATAGATCTTTCAAGAGCAAGAGACACCCAAATGCTTACCTGTTCCTCAATGAATCTTGCTGAACATGAGGACATACTTAACATACTACTATAGACATGATAAGTCATGTAGAATCTTTTTGATATCCTTGGTGATCTCATTGTAGTGCACTCTGAACTAATTGCCACTAGGGAGAAGTTGGTCATGGCCATGATCAAGACAAAGCATGCTAAAAATAAAATAAAAAGACTACAAGAAGATCTAACTACTCTACAAGCTAAAAGAAGAGATCCTACACAATTTGTTGCATTGGACCAACTATAATAGTTTAGAAATGACCATGTGAATAGGTTGATTGATCATAACATGCATATGGAAAAACAGAAGGAGAAGGTAGTATGGGATGCTTCAGTAGCAAAGGCATAAACATACACACATGTTGAAGCACTCACTACCTTACAAGAAGAGAATAAGCAATTAGCTACAAATAACACAAGGTTAACCAATGTAGAAAAATATAAGAATGTTCTTGAAAAAAGCATCCATCAATTAAGAGAATAACTTATGAGGGTCAATCAGGATATGAGTCATTTGGCCAAGGAAAATAGGAACTTGTCAATAGAAGAGGTTTACGTAATTCAACAAAAGTCTGCTATCGAAATCAGTGTGTGGCAAAATAAGGCCAAGAAATATGAATGACTCAAGGAACATTTTAGAGACTAGGTGGGAATGTATAAGTAAATTAACAAGAAAGAAATCCAAATGATAAAAGCCAAGATCAATTTAATCTTTTCATAGAATCCTAATTGACAACTAATCCATGATAACCTTACTTATGTCCACCAAGCAAAAACAAAGAACAAAGACCTACAAATTAAGGATCTAACCGAGTACATGGGGTTAGCCAACCTTCGTTATGCTAACCTAGCCATGTTGACAACAAGCAGGCCTAGCAATGAACTAAAATAGCAAGTAGTGGTTATGTATGCTTTGTATGAGAAAGAGTTTGCTGACAAAAAGGATGCATTACAAAAGTTACACATAGAAAACTCATAATTAGAAGTGGTCAAGGCTAGATATTAGGGCTAGAAAGATGTTGTAGCTAACTTGGCTCACAGAATGTCTAATACTCAAGAATTAAGAAAAATAGCCAAGACTTTTGAAGAAGAACAACAACATTTTGTGGCCTTGTATGTAAAGGAAAATCAAATGTTTCTACAACATGCATGGATGATGAGTGGTGAGGTACCCCTATGCTCAACCATACGAATACAAGTGTTTCATGCATGATCTGGTCAAATTCCAAGGACTAAGTGCTTATGTGCCCTTATGGAACAAGGACAGGTTGGTTGATCGTTGTCTTCCCAAGCTTACCTGTATGTCATGATTGTATGGTTAAGTAAGGTTGAGGCATATGATTTTTATAGCTTTTATGTTTTTATGTCCTACGCTAGTAGGGAAGGAGAGAGATAACTAAGTGACTAATTTATCTTAACTACTCATTAACTAAGTTCTAACTAATCCTAACATTAGCATCCGTTCTCACTTGCTGTACACATCTTAAACTAGTGCAACACTACTGGGATTACCAAACGCTAATCGTTACTGGGTTACCAAGTGTTACACGCATGCTCGAAGTGATCATACTAAGTGTCATTTAACGATTCGCTTAATTGATCAAAATGAATTGCTATGCTAATAACATAAATGCAAACTGCATAAAATAAAATAAAATAAAATAAATGCATAAGAAAATAAAATAAAAGAAATGCGTAAGAAAATAAATCTTAAGTGCTGCAAGGATGAATTGAAGAGCTTGTCTTTATTGCCATACACAAGGTATGCTCAGGTACATAATGCTCAAATAAAGATCTGTCCACACTTAGACCTCCTGCTGCGAGCACTTGGAAAATACTCTAACTTTCAAACAAACTACAAGAGTTTCACTACTTGACTACTAAAAGACTTCTTCTCAATTATGTGCATGAGCACTGTATTTATAGGCTTGGGAGCAACTACTCTAATAATTAGAGTAACCACTCTAATAATTGGAATAAACTGCTAGAGTAACTACTCTAATAATTAGAATAAACCACTAGAGTAATTGCTTTAATAATTAGGATAAACCGCTAGAGTAACTGCTCTAATAATTAGAATAAACTGCTATAGTAACCACTCTCATCATACCCCCATGACTAAATGAAAACTTTTCCTCAAGTTCCTTATAAAATATTGGTAAGGTATGGGATTATTAACTAATTAACAATTGATAGTGGAATGGGATGACAAACTCAACGTGCCCAGTGATGGATCAATAAGCATATTACAACATTGTGTAAACACTCGTACATAAATGACATCCAAGCCTTTAGTTGGTAGCTTGTAGAGAAAGAGAGAGAGAAAGAAAATGAAGCATGTTGCCACCAATGCTAAGATTGCACCTTCCATTATTTATCCATAGCCACACCACCAGACTTTCAACTTTCGTAAATGCTCTAGTTCTAGTCCATCCTGAGTGCTTCCTCCAAGCCCAGTCCATTGTTTGTATGATCTTCATCTGCACACACAACATAGTCACAAATGATCAAGGATAGATAAACCACAATGCAGTTGATACCTTGCCTCGATATGAAACGCATTGGCTGAGTTGTGGTTATGGAAAAAACTGGTTCAGAGATTTATCACAAGTGACTACCCAAGGTGTAGGGGTTAGGCAAATAGTAAAATGAAGAAAATTGAAAAATTTGTGCCAGGGTCCCCATGACTAAGAGCGAATCTCTGGTAGCTATAAGATGGAAAAATATGAGGAACAAGAAAGGTGAGAAAAAATAATAACAACAACGCCAATAAAATGGATGTCATGGATGGGGATAAAACAAGAGATGATTGATTGTAGGAAATATTTAAGGAAAATAACTTAATAATTACACTAAAAAGGTATGCCAGTGGGTCCTCCCCAAAGCAGGCCCATGCCTTTTATGCCCTAACAAACCCACAAACCAAAGAGTCCGTAGGCTCTAGGAATGTCATTTGGAAGTAAGAGTTAAAAACTTACTCACAAGAATTCACCAAAGAAAAACAATGCATCAACCCAGAAATGGATTGATGATAAAACTGGCAATGAGGTGGAAAAATGGGAAGAAAGATGGAGAGGAGAGAATGGAATGGAATCCTAAGAACAAGGTTGTGTAAAGTCCCTTATGTATTTCATGGTTAATGTGACTAAGTAGAACTCATCCCAAATTGATACTCAAACAAACCACATCCAATGACCTCGCATCAACACACTTGACCAATCCATCCACTTGAAGTAACAAGAATGCTTCCACAAAGAGTCACCACCATTCCAAGGAGAGCGAGATGGAGAAGTAGGAAGCAAGAAAGGTCCTTAGTTAGAGGGAACTTTCAAGCATGGGTAACATGTCTTTCTAGTTCCAGAACCAGTGCTTGTAGCCCATATTGCTTCATTATGTCTAAGGGGTGTGCTTTGAATTCTCACTTTTTTTTCTTTTTCTTTTTTTTTTGCATGAGAACCACACCATGCAAAGACATACTTTTATTCATTTAGCTTCTTGATATTTGAATAATGTCAGAAAGGCGAGAAACCCAAGAAAAAGCATCCAAGCACACAAGAGAATGGCTAGCACAAATGCATTGAATCCCCTTGAAGTCACACCCTTCTCATCCTTTGAGTCTGTCCTTGGTTTGAAAAATACCTAGCCACCAATTCATTAACAAGTTTACTTAGAGAAAAGGAACTGTACAGTTCCAAGCTAAAGGAGACCATAGAATTGTATAGATTAGTGGACAGTGTGGACTCATTGCCTATTTTACCAAAAGAACCATACCTTAATATTTGCATCATAATTCAAAGGTAAAAATCAAACATCAGTAATCAATATGATATAATTCAATCCACCATCATAAGCACTTATTAGATGATGAATAAAAGTAAATTAAGCAAACAAAGAAATAGTAAAAACATGAATGATGGTGTAAAACAAAAATAAAAAAGTTGAAAGAATGTGTAAAACAAAAATTCAAAAAGAATTGGGGGCCTAGAATGGTTAGCATAGGTGGCAATCTTCCCCATAACTAAGTTAGAAGGAGGAGATTCGAAATAGTGAGCAGGGTTGTCCATCAAAAGAGGTAACATGTGTACTGGTTGTCCTAAGCTCCTAGAAAGGTTTGGCTTGTTGCACATTGACCAACAGTTTCTTGTCTAGACTCTTAGGTTTGTATATTTTCATGGCCCCTAAACAAAAAGTTGCATAAATAATATAAGGTCCTTCCCACAGTGTTTGAAATTTAGTACGTTGTGGCACATGTGTGGGATTCCAATAGAGAACCTCATCTCCTGGCTGATATTTAACTTTCCTAATTCTTAGGTCATGACATTATTTATTGAAAGCCTTGTGTAATTTGTTAGATGACAAGGTAGCTAATCGATTTTCATCTAGCAAGTTAAGGGTTACTAACCGTTGTTTCTGTGCTAGATCAAGGTCAATGCTGAGGTCACATGTGGTGGATAGTATACAGAGCTCAATTTGAATGGGAAGCATTGGTAATTTACCATACACTAACTTATAGGGAGAGTAGCCTGTAGGGAGTTTCCATCTGGAGTAGTATGCCCAAAGCGCATTGTTCAATTTAGTGCTCCAGTCTCGCCTAAACTTACTAATGGTTCTTGTCAATATCTTAGTAATCTCCTTGTTGGTGACTTCTACTTGACCATTCACTTAGGAGTGGTATGGTGTAGCCAATTTATGCTCAACCCCTAAGCGTTGCATTAATTTTTGAAAATTTTCACCTGTGAAGTGTGTACCATTGTCTGAAATAAGTGCACGTGGCACATCAAACCTATTTATGATTTGTTGTTGAACAAAATCATGTAGTTGTAGATGATGTACAATCTTTAATAGTAGCTGCTTTGGCCCATTTTGTTAGGTAATCAATGGCAATAATAATATAAGCTTTTCCATTGGACATTGGTGTAATCAGCCCCATAAAATAAATTTCCCAAATGTTGAAGGGTTCTAATGGTTGAATCCATTGTTGCGGACCCTCCATTCTAGTAGTCATTCCCCCATCACATTGACAACACTCACAAGATTGAACAAAATAATGGACATCCTAAAATAATGTAAGCCAATAATATCCTGCAAGTAGGATCTTGATGGTCGTTTGTCTCCCAGCGTAATGACCCCCACAAGGACCCTCATGAGCATCTTGGAGAACTCGTAGTTGATCTATATTGGGAACACACCATCGAACCAAGCCATTGGGACTCACTTTGTAAAGTTGCCCATTGATCTCCATGAAGTACCTGGCTTAGTGAAGAAACTGTTGTTTCTTCTTAAGGTTTAACTCTTGTGGTGTTTATTGGGTGAGGAGATAGGTAAGAATGCTACTGTACTAGTTTGTCTCCATGGGTGATTGATTATTCACTACACCAGCAAAGAGAAATTCATTAGGGAAATGATCAAAAATTGGATACTCATCCTCTTTATTGTCCCATCGCAATCGAGATAAATGATTAGCAACTACATTCTCAATGCCCTTGCGATCGATCATCATTAAATCGAACTCTTGTAAGATTACAAGTCATCGTATGATATGAGGGCTTACCTTTGGCTTATTCACGAGGAACCAGATTGCACCATGATCTGTATGTAATATACTTTATATCTCAATACATAGTGTCTAAACTTTTCTAGTGTAAACACTACAACCATTAATTCTTTCTCTATGGTAGTGTAGTTAAGTTGTGCACCAGCAATACTTCTACTTGAATAGTGGATGCAATAAGGATGCTTTTGGTCATCTAACTATGTAAGTATGGCTCCTAAAGCATAGTTGGATGCGTCAGTCATGATATGGAATGGTTTGGACCAGTCAGGAGCTTGTAGAATGGGTGTTTCTACTAGCTTCTATTTTAGAGTTTAGAAAGCTAATTCGCATTCCATGGTCCACTCAAAAGGTATGTCTTTTTCGTTAATTCCACCAATGGTTTGGCAACCTTTGAAAGGTTCTCAATAAATCTCTTGTAGTAGCTAGTATGTCCAAGGAATGACCAAATATATTTGATAGTTTTCAGTTGATGGGTAATTCCTTGGATAATTTTGATTTCCTTGAGGTCTACCTCTATCCCTATGTGTGAGATTTTGTGCCCTAGTACTATGCATTCTTGGACCATCAAATGGCTTTTCTACCAGTTGAGCCTCAAATTGGTTTCTACACATCTTTTTAACACTTGCTCCAACCGGTCCAAGGCTTGATCAAAGTTTGCTCCATAAGTGGAGAAGTCATCCATAAAGACCTCCACACCATTCCCTATCTACTGTTGGAATATTCCTAAAGCTAGTTGTTGAAATGTTGTAGGGGCATTACACAAGCCAAACGACATCTGTGTGTATGTGAACATTCCCCAAGGACTAGTGAATGTAGTGCTTACTTGCTTCTAGGGCTATTTGTATTTGGTTATATCTACTATATCCATCCAGAAAATTGTAATAGCGATGCCCTGCGATGGTGTTTAAGACTTGGTCAACAAATGGCAATGGAAAGTGATCTTTGAATCTTGCCATATTTAGTAGCTTGAAATCTATGCACACCCTTCATTTGCCTCCCTTTTTAGGCACAATAACTAAGGGGCTAACCCATTTGCTATCAGCAATGGGGTATATGAACCCAGCCTTAAGAAGCTGTTTGATTTCTTCCTTAACTACTTGCTTCATCTTAGGTTCAATCACCTCTGTGGTTGTCTTTGAGGTTTCATGGAGGGGTTAGTGTAAATTCTATGTTGGCATATCCTAGGATCTATTCTAGTCTCTCTTTTTGTTGCAGAGCAAGCTTAGCGTTAATAATTACTGACTTTCCATTTTTAAGGATTGTGTATTCCATACCAGTGGGCAATGTTTTCAGCTCGAGGGGCTCATGCTTAAATTTCTTAGGGATTCCAACTTCCCTCAATTGATATTTTCAAGGTTAAGACTTGGAAGTTGGTAGTGGACTTGCTCTAATGCGTCTATGTTATTGATGTAAGCACAAGTCAAACCCTTAGTTGGTTCATGCATATGAGTGAACTACTTTCTTGATTAGCTATCAGCCATTGGGTGTCTTCTTGTCATGTAGCTGCTGCATACAGGCATCTTTGTATGTTGATCACTTATGCACAGTGATTGCATACAGGAAATGTTAAACTTTGCACAACCCATGACCTTTGCACGCAATTGCACCTTGTGTTACTATATGCGATGCACAAAAATTTATTCTTCTCGATCTTTCTGAATGTATTTTTCTTTGATATTTCTATGAAAAGATCATGGATTCCTAGTGTGTATCAATGGTGCTTAGCCATGCTCTTCCCATTATGATTAGGAAGTCTCCCTTACCATTGTTTATCTAAATCACTAGGAAGTCAACTGGGTATGACCACCCACAAATAGTGATAACAATGTCTTTCACCAGTCCTAATGGGACAGTGATGGACTGGTCAGCCAACTCTAGATAGATGTTGCTCTTTTTCAATAGAGGCAGGTTCTAGGACTTGTATATTTCTTGAGAAATCAAGTTGACACCGGACCCTGAATCCAAAAGAGCCTTGCATGGCACATTTTCAATGATTTGTAAGTATATTAGAGGACTCTCAGGATCAAAGAATTTCCTAGGAAGGTGACCAACTTTGATCCAATCGGTGACGGCATTTGTTAGCATGATTGTATGCATTGAGTGCGGTGATTGGGTTGAAGGGGGCTCCGAAGTTTTTATTGATACTGAAGTGTCTAAGGAATCAGCCGCTTGTGATTGCAAGGGCTTGGTTGAACTGTTGGTTCTAAAGAAGGGTCTTTTCTTCATGTGGTTGTTAGAACCAATAGTAGGTTGATAGTTAAGAACCCTCATGGCATTACGTTGCTGCGACTGAGTAGGGATTTTACCTTGCATCGCAGAAGCAGCTGGTAGTGGAGCTATTGGTGGAAGAGATGCGATTGGATGAGAAGGATGATATGCTTGCATAATATCACCTCAAGAAGAGGGAGGCCCATAATACTCATGAACTTGGTAGTGAGGTTGAGGAGTGATGTGACCAGTAGGGTCACATGGGAAGATTGGCTGCTACATGTAATATCCCTACAGGTTAGGTTGTCGGTAAAGATACTATTGCCTTGGTGGTGGCATTCCCCATGATTGTGGGTGTTGCCACTATTGATATTGCTTAATCAGTTATGGTGGAGTTCCATTGGGATAATATTNCAAAATCCCTTAGGATGGTTATATTGACATATCTCACATCCACTATCATTGTCTATTTCTAAATCTACAACCTTTTCAATGATGGTAACTTTGCCCTTACCCTTGCTACGTGCATGTTCAACCTCTTTCTTTTTTCTTTTCTCACTACCTTGCTCTCTAGACTCCTCTACTATTTTAAGAATAGTTTGAAATATATTGTCTAGCAAATTCCACATTTGGTCTACCTTTATTGAAACTTCTGATGTCATCTTTTGGATAGGCAAATTTTTTCTGTTCACCATCTCTTCGAGTAGTGACTCTTCTTCATCCTCACAAAATCTTACTCCCCTCTTCTGAAGGAAAGGATCTCAGTTATACTCTTCCGCACTTTCTCTCTTTCGTAGCTCACCTTCTTCCTTAGCAAATTTCTCCAATAGTCTTTGAATTTGATGGGACCTAAGCTTGGATAGTCTCCCTTGGGCATAAGTCCCAAGGGTTCTTCTTGTTTCATGCGTAAGCCCATCGAAGACATGGTGTAGTTGATCCCTTTATGAATAACCATGGCCAGGACAACGATGTAACAGTGCATAGTATCGACCCATGGTAGCATCCAAGGGTTCATATCCTCCTTGTTACTAGCCTTGGATTTTCTTTTGCAAGTTAGACACTCAGGAGTATGTTTGGTACTTATCATTAAATAGTTCTAACATAGTACTTGATGAACCGTGATATTGGATCTATGATATTAGATCCAACCATGTGATGTCAGATACTCGATATTGGGGCCTATCTCCTCACCTATAAATAAGAGGCGACACCCTTGGTTTTCTCATTAGATAGTTAGTTCCTTAGCCAAACTCTTGCCATTTTTTTCTCCACAGTTAGAATTATTTCTGCGTGTTCGCAATACAGATCTTTATTCGAGCATTGTGTACCTGAGCATACTTTGTGTACGGCAATAAAGACAAACTTTATGATAAACCTTACAGCATTCAAAATAGATTAATTAGCGTTAATTGTTATTTAATGCTTTCCTAGTTGATTAATGATTTCTCTCACCCTACAACTCTCTTAGTTAAATACACTCAGTACGATCGCTTCGAGCATGCATGTAGCACTTGGTAACCTAGTGACGATTAGCGTTTGGTGATCCTTGCAACATTGCATTGGTTCAGGATGTGTACGGCAAGTGGGAATGGATACTAGTGTTAGGAGTAATTAGAACTTAGTGAATGAGTAGCTAAATTAGATTAGTTACTTAGTTATCTCTCTCCCCCTCCTTATTAGAGCAGGATATAAAACACATAAAAGCTATAAAAATCATATGCCTTAAGCTTACTTAACCATACAACTGTGATATACAAGCAAGTTTGGGAAGACAACGATTAACCACCATGTTATTGTTCCACAAAGGTGCATAGGCACTTATTCCTTGGAATTCGACCAGATCGTGTGTGAAACGCTCGTATTCATATGGTTGAGTGTAGGGACACCTCATTGCTCATCATTGGCACCGTTGCCAGGGACTTAGTTGTTTGTGTGCTAAGTAGAACTTAGGAAATCATTCACATCATTGGAACGAATCCTTAGGGTTGCTTAAGGAAAAGATAATAGTACATTGCACACTGAGCAAAACAAGATGTCTTCTTCTTCACACAAAAGCACTTCACCGCCTAGGACTAACGCAAGAAGAAATCGGCGGCAGGATACACGACATTGATCCGTCAATCCCTCAACAGTTTCGTGTGGTATATATTCATCCCAATGAATATGTATGCAACTTTACCTTTATTTTCCATCAAGACGAACAGCTGCATTGGTGTGACTTGGAAGGTAACATAGTGTTACCTCCTGACCATTCAGTTCCAAGCATGCTTCTTCATGCTCTTACATGAATAGGCATGCAACACTTACACGTAGAATACATTACGCAAGACTATGATTCAAGAGACTATCATCCCACAGAGGCTTAACATCAAAGGAATTTGCAATAGGAGAGACACCATAACTATTTGAAGTGAAAATGGCCCAAGGATGCCCCCCACATTTTAAGCGAAATTGAGGATCATGAACCTGCCTCAGGTAGTCACCCACATAACAATGTTCCTTCCCTTGACTTTGGCCAAGGGGTTGTGTATCAGAACCTTCATTTAACTATTCATAACCCAGGTGCTGATACCAATGGACACAAAGTGTCTGAAAAAGGAATAAGGACACATGACAAAGATGGGCATTCTAATCGTAATTGCAATCAAGGTAGAGACCACCAAAGAGAAGGTTGTAGACACCATAATGGTGGCAGTTCTCCTTCTTCTTCACCTTCATTGTCTCCTTCACCCTCTCCTTCAGTGTCTAGATGTAGCCATAGAGAAAAAGATCATGGGGATAAGGGTAAGAAAAGTGGAACTCACAGACAAAACAACCAAGACAGAGGACAAGGGCATTCTAGGGAATAACAAAATAGAAGAAGGAAGAGTAGGGAACAACATAGGCATCATAGACGCCACGAACAAGAAGATCATGATGAACCCCTACTCGCTACTCGAAGCATGTTAGACATAATTGAGGCTATGAGAGTTCCAACAAGGCACCAAAGAGATAGTAGGATCAAGAGGTTAGACATGAATAACATCCCATGATTTGAAGGAGGATATAACGCTGATCCTCAAAATCACTTAGAGGCATTTCATGAGGTGTGTGCCTTGAAAAACATAGAGAACGAGTGGCAAAAACTTAAGTTGTTTCCACGGACACTAGTAAAAGAAGCTGAAAGCTGGTACCAGTCCTTATAACTGGAATTTATTCGTAGGTGGAGTACTATGTTAGAGTTGTTCCATAATAAGTACCAAACATACTCTCAGGTGTCTAACCTACAAAAGCAAATCCAAGGATGGAAACAAGGAAGTCATGAACCCTTAGATGCTGCCATGGGCCACTATTATGCACTATTACATCGTTGTCCTAGCCATCGTTATTCATAGCAGGATCAACTACGCCATCTCGTAGATGGGCTTAGGCATGAAACGAGAAGAACCCTTGGGACTTATGCCTAAGGAAGAATATCTAAGCTTAGGTCCCATCAAATTCACAAACAACTAGAGTAAGTTGCTAAGGAAGAAGGTGAGCTACAAAAGAGAGAGTGTGCAAAAGAATATAACTGAGATCCTTCCCTCTGGAAGAAAGGAGTAAGATTTTATGAGGATGAGGAAGAGTCACCACTTGAAGAGATGGTGAATAGGAAAACCTTGCCTATCCAAAAGTTAACATCAGAAGTATCGACAAAGGTAGACCAAATGTGGGACTCCCTGGATAGTAGGTTTTAAACTATTCTCAAAGTAGTAAAGGAGTCTAGAGAGTAAGGTAGTGATCATGACAAAAGAAAAAAGAGAGAAGCAAAAAATGCACGTAACAAGGGTAAGGGCAAAGTTGCTATTATTGAAGAGGTTATGGACTCTGATACAAACAATGGCAGTGGGTGCGAGATATGTCAATATGACCATCCTAAGAGATGTTGCCCTATGATCTCACATATATAGGAGTTTGAGGTGTATGCACTTAATCCACGATTAAACAAACGACAAACATCCTGACAGTTACCTTATCCCCAAGATAACCCAAGGCAGTTCCACCAACCTTGAATGTATTATCCAAGTGGAACTCCACCACAACCGATTGAGCAACATCAACAATGGTAGCATCCATAATCATGGGGAATGCCACCACCAAGGTAACAATATCCTTACTAGCAACCTGACCCATATGGATATTACATGCAACATCCAATCTCTCCACATGACTCTGTTGGTCACGTTACTCCTCAACATCACTACCAAGCCTACGAGTACTATAGAACTCTCTCTCCTAGGGGTGATATTCCATAAGTATACCATCCTTCAAATTTGGCCGTATCTCTTCCACCAATAGCTCCATTACCACTTGCTCTAGCAATGCAAGGTGAACTCCTTGCTCAGCCACAACAACGCAATGTCGCAAGAGTTGTTAATCCTCAACCTACTATTGGTTCTAACAACCGTATGAAGAAAAGACCTTTCTTTAGAACCAACAGTCCAACCAAGCCTTTGCAATCACAAGCGGCTAAGTCTTTGGACGTCTTCATATCAAATAAAGCTTGAAAGCCCCCTTCAAGCCTAACACTACATTCAACGCATACGGTCATGTTAATACATGTCGTTATCGATTGGATGAAAGCTGGTCACCTTCCCAAGAAATTCTCTAATCTTAGGAGTCCCCTGATATATCTATAAATCACTAGGAATGAGCCATGTAAAGCTTTTTTGGATTCAGGTTTTGGTGTCAACCTAATATCCCAAGAAATGTACAAGACCTGGAACCTGCCTCCATTAAAAAGAGCAACATCCATTTAGAGTTGGCCGACCAATCCATCACTATTCCCTTGGGATTAGTGGAGGACATTATTACCACTATTTGTAGATGGTCATATCTAGCTAACTTTCTAGTGATTCAAGTAAACAATAGTAAGGGGGATTTCCCAATCATAATGGGAAGGGCATGGCTAAGCACTATTGATGCACACCTAGGAATCCACGATCTTTCCCTAGAAATATTTAAGGAAAATACTTTGAGAAAGATCGAGAAGAAGAAAGTTTCATGCATCGCATACAGTGACATAGGGTGTAATTGCATGCAGAGATCATGGGTTGTGCAAAGTTTAACATTGCCTGCATGCAATCAGTGTGCACAAGTGATCAAAATACAAAGGTGCCTATATGCAGCAGCCACATGACAAGAAGACACCCAGTGGCTGATAGCTGATCAAGAAAGCAGCTCACTTATATGCATGGAACTAACTGAGGGTTTGACTAGCACTTACATAGATAGCATAGACGCATTAGAGTAAGTCCACTGCCAACCTCCAAGTCCTAACCTCGAAAACATCAACTGGGGGAAGTTGGAAATTCCTAACAAATTTAAACAAGAGCCCCTAGAGCTAAAACCATTGCCCACCGATATGGAATACACGTTCCTTAAGAATGGAAAATCGGTAATCATCAACTTAAAACTTGCTCCGCAATAGAAAGAGAGTCTGCTAAAGGTAATAAACAAGTGGTCAAAAGCCTTCACCTGGTCATATTCAGAATTAACTGGAATAGATCCTAGGATATGCCAGCATAGGATTTACACTGACTCCTCCATGAAGCCTCGAAAACAACCACAAAGGTTATTGAACCCAAAGTTGAAGCAAGTAGTAAAAGAAGAAATCGAACAGCTTCTAAAGGCTGGGTTCATATACCCCATGGCTGATAGCGAATGGGTTAGCCCCTTAGTAATCATGCCTAAAAAGGGAGGCAAATGGAGGGTGTGCATAAATTTTATGCTACTAAACATGGCAACATTCAAGGATCACTTTCTGTTGCCATTTGTTGACCAAGTCTTAGACACAATTGCAGGGCATCGCTATTATAGTTTTTTGGATGGATATAGCGGATACAACCAAATACAAATAGCCCCAGAAGACTAAGCCAAAACTACGTTCACCAGTCCTTGGGGAACGTATGCATACAAACAAATGTCGTTTGGCTTGTGCAATGCTGCTGCAACGCTTCAACGCTTAGTTCTAAGCATATTCTAGTAGCACATAGGAAATGGTGTGGAATTCTTTATGGATGACTTCTCCACTTATGGAGCAAGCTTTGATCAAGCCTTAGACCTATTAGAGCAAGTACTAAAAAGATGTGTAGAAACTAATTTAAGGCTTAACTGGAAAAAGAGCCATTTAATGGTCCCAGAAGGCATAGTACTTGGGTATAAAATCTCACATATAGGAATAGAGGTAGACCCTAAGAAAATCAAAGTCATCTAAGGAATTACGTGTCAACCGGAAACTGTCAAAGACATTTGGTCATTTCTTGGACACACTAGCTACTATAGGAGATTCCTAGAGAACTTTTCAAAGATTGTCAAACCATTGGTAGAGCTAACGAAAAAGGACGTACCCTTCAAGTGGATCAAGGAATGCCAACTAGCTTTCCAAACTCTTACACAAAAGCTGATAGAAACATCCATTCTACAAGCTTTTAATTGGTCCAAACCATTCCATGTCATGATCGACGTGTCCAAATATGCCTTAGGAGCTGTACTTACACAGTTAGATGACCAAAAACATCCTTATTACATCCACTATGCAAGTAAAAGTATCGATGGTGCATAACTTAACTACACTACTATAGAAAAAGAATTAATGGTTGTAGTGTTTGCACTAGAAAAGTTTAGACACTATGTATTAGGATACAAAGTATTCATACACACAAATCATAGTGCAATTCGGTTCCTCATGAATAAGCCAATGGTAAGCCTCCGTATTATACAATGGCTTGTAATCCTACAAGAGTTTGATTTAATAATGATCGATCGCAAAGGCACCGAGAATGTAGTTGCCGATCATTTATCTCAGTTGCGCTGGGACAGTAAAGAGGATGAGTATCCAATTTTCAATCATTTCCTTGATGAATTCCTCTTTGCTAGTGTAGTGAATAACCAATCACCCACGGAGACAAACTAGTACAATAGCATTCTTACCTATCTCCTTAACCAACAAACACCACAAGAGCTAGACCTTAAGAAGAAACAACAATTTCTTCACAGAGCGAAGTACTTTATGGAGATCAATGAAGAACTTTACAAAGTATGTTTCGATGGCTTGGTTCGATGGTGTGTTCCCAATAGAGATCAACTGAGAGTTTTCCAAGACACTCATGAGGGCCCTTGTGGGGGTCATTATGCTAGGAGACAAACAGCCATCAAGCTCTTGCTTGCAGGGTATTACTGGCCTACCTTGTTTCAACACACCCCTCAATTCGTCCAATCTTGTGAGCGTTGTCAACGTGATGGGGGAATGACTGACTCTCTAGAGGGTCTGCAATAATGGATTCAACCATTAGAACCCTTCAACGTTTGGGGAATTGATTTCATGGGGCTCATTACACCAATGTCTAATGGAAAAGCTTATATCATAGTCGTCGTAGACTACTTAACAAAATGGGTTGAAGCAGTTGCCGTTAAAGATTGCACATCATATATAGCTGCATGATTTGTTCAACAACAAGTTGTCAATAGGTTTGATGTGTTGCATGCACTTATTTCAAATAATGGTACACACTTCATAGGAGCAACTCTTCAGAAGTTAATGCAACGCTTAGGGGTTGAGCATAAATTGACTACACCATACCACTCCTAAGCAAACGGCCAAGCTGAGGTCACCAATAGGGAGATTACTAAGATACTAACCAAAACCATTAGCAAGTATAGGCGAGACTAGAGCACTAAACTGAATGATGTTCTTTGGGCATACCGTTCCACATGGAAACTCCCTATAGGCTACTCTACCTACAAGTTAGTGTATGGAAAACTTCCAATGCTCCCTATCCAAATTGAGCTCCGTACACTAGCCATGGCATGTGACCTCAACCTTGACCTTGATCTAGCACAAAAACAAAGGTTGATGACTCTTAACTTTCTAGATGAGTATCAACTAGCTGCCCTATCATCTAATGAATTGCACAAGGCATTTAATAAATAACATCATGACCTGAAAATTAGGAAATTTAAGTGTCAGCCAGGACATAATGTTCTCTATTAGAACCCCACACATGTGTCACAACCTACCAAATTTTCCTTTAGGGGCCATGACCATATATAAACCTGAGAGCCTAGATAAGAGACTGTTAGTCAACATGCAACAAACAAAACCTTTCCATGAGTTTAGGATAGCCAGAACACATGCTACCTTTGTAGGTGGGCAACCTTACTCATTATTTCAGATCTCCTCTTTCTAACTCAGTTATGGGGGAGATGGCCACCTCTGCTAACCATTGAAGGCCCTTAGTTCTTTCTAAATTTTTATTTTACACATTTTTTTACACATTTTTGTTTTGCACATTTGTTTAACCTTTCTTGTTTTTGTTTTACACCATCGTTCATATTTTTACCATCTATTTGTGTGATTACTTCATTTTGTTTGTCACCCAATAAGTGTTTATGATGGTGACATGAATAATACCATATTGATTGCTAATGTTTGGATTTTACCTTTGAAATATGATGTTGATATTTAGGTATGGTTCTTTTGATTAAACAGGCAATGAGTCCACGTCGTTCATGCATCCATAAAATCCTATGGTCTCCCTTGGTTTGGAACTATATAGTCCCTTTCTCTAATAAACTTGTTAACGAATTGGTGGCTAGATTTTTCTCAAACTAAGGAAAGACTCAAAGGATGAAAAGGGTGTGACTTCAAGGGGATTCAATGCATTTGTGCTGACTATTCTCTTGAGTGCTTGGATGCTTTTTCCTTGGGTCTTTCACCATTCTAACCATTCATCAAATCTTTAGAAGTTGAGTACATAAAAATAAGTCTTTACATGGTGTGGTTCTCATGCAAAAAAAAAAAAAAAAAACAAAGTGAGAATTCAAAGCACATCCCTTAGACAAAATAATGAACTTGGGCTACACGCAATGGTTATAGCACTGGAAAGACATGTTACCCATGCCTGAAGGTTCCCTCTAATTAAGGCCCTTTCTTGCTTCCTAATTCTCCATCTCACTCTCTTCGGAATGGTGGTGACTTTTTGTAGAGGCATTCTTGTTGCTCCAAGAGGATAGGTTGGTCAAATGTGTTGATGCAAGGTCACTGAATATGGTTTTTTGAGCCTGGATTTGGAATGAGTTCTACTCGGTCACATTAACCATACCACACACACAAAGGACTTTACAAAACCTTGTTCTTGGTTTTCCATTCCATTCTCTCCTCTCCATCATTCTTGTCCATTTTCACCTCATTGTCGATTTTATCATTAGTTTGTATCTTAGTTGATGCATTGCTTTTCCTTGGTAAGTTCTTGTGGGTAAGTTTTTAACTCTTGCTCCCAAATGACATTCCTAGAGCCTATGGACTCTTTGGTTTGTGGGGGCATCAAGGGTATGAGTCTGCTTTGGGAAGGACCCACTGGCATTCCTTTTTGGTGCATTTATTAACTTCTTTTCCTTAAACATTTTTTTGCAATCAATAATTTTTTTTGTTTCATCCCCATCCATGACATCCATTTTATTGGCATTGCTATTGTTTCTTTTTCTCCATCTTTCTTATTCCTTATCTTTTTCCATCCTATTGCTACCGAAGGTTCACTCTTAGTCATGGAGGCCTTGGCACAAATTTTTCAATTTTTCCTAACCCCTACACCTTTGGTAGTCACCAGTGTTAAATCTCTAGAATCAATATATGCCATAACCACAACTCATCCAATGCACTTTACATCGAGGCAAGGTATCAACTGCATTATGATTTATCTACCCTCGCTCATTTGTGACTGTGTTGTGTGTGCAGATGGTGATCATACAACAATGTACTGGGCCTAGAGGAAACACTCAGGATGGATCAAAATTGGAACGTTTACGAAAGGAGAAAGATTGGTGGCATGGCTATGGATATACAATGGAAGATGCAATCTTGGCATTGGCAGAAAATGCCTTATAATTTTTCTCTCCCCTTCTCTTCTAGCTGCCAAATAAAGGCTGTATGTCATTTATGTACAGTGTTCACTTTAGTGGTCATGAACACTAATGCTATCATGTATTGTATTGTTGATTCGTTCACTGGGCACAGTGAGTCTGTCACCCTGTTCCACCGTCAATGGTCATTCAGTCAATAATCCCATACCTTCCTAATATTTTGTAAGGAACTCGAGAACGAGTTTTCATTTAGTCATGGGGGTATGATGAACTGCGATATCGGATCCAACCATGCAATGTCGAATAATGGATATCGGGGACTGTCTCCTCGCCTATAAATAAGAGGTGGTGCCCTTGGTTTTCTCATTAGACAGTTAGTCCCTTAACCGAACTCTTGCCATTTTCCCTCCAAAGTTAGAATTATTTTTGTGTGCCCATAGTAGGAGTCATAGAGTGAATGAATCTTTATTCGAGCATTATGTACCTGAGCACACTTTATGTACGGCAATAAAGACAAACTTTATGATAAACCTTGTAGCATTCAGAATAGTTTAATTAGCGTTAATTATTATTTAATTCTTTCCTAGTTGATTAATGATTTCTCTCACCCTACAACTCTCTTAGTTAAATACACTCAGTATAACCACTTTGAGCATGTGTGTAACCTAGTGACGATTAGCATTTGGGAATCCCAGCAATGTTGCATTGGTTCAAGATGTGTACGACAAGTGGGAACGGATACTGGTGTTAGGAGTAATTAGAACTTAGTTAATGAGTAGCTAAATTAGATTAGTTACTTAGTTATCTCTCTCCCCTTCCTTACTAGCACAAGATATAAAACACATACAAGCTATAAAAATCATATGCCTCAAGCTTACTTAACCATACAACTGTGACATACAAGTAAGTTTGGGAAGACAACGATTAACCAATCCGTTATTGTTTCACAAAGGCGCATAGGGACTTAGTCCTTGGAATTCAATCAGATCGTTCATGAAACACTTGTATTCGTATGGTTGAGCATAGGGGTACCTCGCTGCTCATTAGTACTCCACCTACGAATGGATTCCAGTTCTAAGGATCAATACCAGCTTTCTGCTTCTTTAACTAATGCCTGTGGGAACAACTTCAGTTTTTTCCATTCATTCTCTATGTTCTGTAAGGCACACGCATCATGGAATGCTTGTAAATGATTCTAAGGATTAGCATTGTATCCCACTTCAAATTGTGGGATGTTGTTCATATCTAATCTCTTGATCCTACTATCTTTTTGGTGCCTTGTTGGAATTCTAACAGCCCCAGTTATGTCTAACATACTTCGAGTAGCGAGTAGGGGTTCATTTTGATTTATCTGGTCCATGGTATCTATGATGCCTATGTTATTCCCTACTCTCCCTTCTTGTATGTCATGACTCTCTAGAGTGCCCTCATCCCCTTTCCTGGTTGTTTTGTCTATGACTTCCACTTTGCCTACCTTTATCTCCATGGTCTTTTTCCTTATGACCACGTCTGGATATTGAAGGAGAGGGTGAAGGAGATGATGAAGGTCAAGAAGAAGGATAACCATTACCATGATGGTGTTTGCTACATTCTCTTCTACGGTCTCGGCCCTGATCACGATTGTGATCAGAATGTCCACCTTTATCATGAGTTCATGTTCCTTTTTCGAACCCTTTGTACCTGTGGGTATCAGAACCTGGGTTATGAATAGTGGAATGAAGGTCCTGATACACAACCCCTTGGCCAAAGTCAAGGGGAGGAACATCGTTATGTGGGCAACTGCCTGAGGTAGGTTCACCACCCTCATTTTCGCTTAAGACATGTGGGGCATCCTACAACCACTTACCTTTCAAAGACTTATGATGTCTCTCTTGTTGCAAGTCCCTTTGACGTTGTGCCTCCGTGGGATAGTATTCTCATGAGTCATGGTCTTGCACAACGTATTCTTCATGTAAGTGCAGCATGCTAATTCATATGAGAGGATGAAGAAGCATGCTTGGGACTGAACGATCAGGAGGTAACACTATGTTACTTTCTAAGTCTTGCCAATGCAGTTGTTCATCTTGATGGAGGATAAAGGTAAAGTCTGGTATATACTCATCAGGATGAATATATACCACTCGAACTTGTTGAGGAATTGGTGGATCAACATCATGTGTATTACGTCGCCAATTATTTCATGTTTTAGACCTAAGCGGTGAGGTGCTTTCCTACGAAGAAGGAGACATACTTGTCTGTTCAGTGTGCAATGTATTCTTGTTTATTATTTTCTCAACCAACCCTAAGGGTTCGTTCCAACAATGTGAATGATTTACTATGTTCTAGTTAGCACACAAAAAACTAAGTCCCTGGCAATGGTGCCAATGATGAGTAGCGAGGTACCCCTACACTCAACCATACGAATACCAGTGTTTCACACACGATCTAGTCGAATTCCAAGGACTAAGTGCTTATGCACCCTTGTGGAGCAAGGACAGGTTAGTTGATTGTTGTCTTCCCAAGCTTACCTATGTGTCATGATTGTATGGTTATGTAAGCTTGAGGCATGTGATTTTTATGGCTTTTATGTTTTTATGTCATGCGCTAGTAGGGAAGGAGAGAGATAACTAAGTGACTAATTTATCTTAACTACTCGTTAACTAAGTTCTAACTAATCCTAACACCAGCATCCGTTCTCACTTGTCATACACATCTTGAACCAGTGCAACACTACTGGGATTACTAAACGCTAATTGTTACTGGGTTACCAAGTGTTATATGCATGCTCAAAGTAATTGTACTAAGTGTAATTTAACGATTTACTTAATTAATCAAAATGAATTGCTACGCTAATAACATAAATGTAAAGTGCATAAAATAAAATAAAATAAAATAAATGCATAAGAAAATAAAATAAAAGAAATGCGTAAGAAAACAAATCTCAAGTGCTACAAGGATGAATTGAAGAGCTCATCTTTATTGCCATACACAAGGTGTGCTCAGGTACACCATGCTCGAATAAAGATCCATCCACACTTAGACCTCTTGCTGCAGGCACTTGGAAAATACTCTAACTTTCAAATAGACTACAATAGTTTTGCTACTTGACTGTTAAAATTCTTCTTCCCAATTTTGTGCCTGGGCACTATATTTATAGGCTTGGAAGCAACTACTCTAATAATTAGAATAAACCGCTAGAGTAACTTCTCTAATAATTAGAATAAACTGCAAGAGTAACTGCTCTAATAATTAGGATTAACCACTAGAGTAACTACTCTAATAATTAGAATAAACCACTAGAGTAACCGCTCTCATCAATGGACAATACATGACCCCAAGACAGAAGAGAAAAAACTTCAAGCATTACTGAACAAATATTAATTTAAGAAGCCTAATGATAAAGGGAAGCAACCAATGGAAGAGCCACCACCATTAGGATCCTGATCTACATTGAGCTATTTCAAATTTTGTTTTGTTTTATACTATCATGAACTTATGTTAAGTTTTTGTAAAAACACCACTATGACATTCAGAGCCATGTAAATAGTTTTTTAGTCATATATAGTCAGATCTACCTCCTAATTTTGTAAGGAACTCCATCCTTATTTTTTTTAACTCAAGGACGAGTTTTCAATTAGTCATGGGGGTGTGATAAATTCAAATTTTGATGTGTTGGGATATTGTAACAACAATCTCATATCAATGATGTTGTTGATATGATCTTGTAGCACATGCTACGTCATCGTTAATACAATGTCTTGGGATGTATGCACCCCTATAAATACGACACTTGGGTGCATAATCCACTAACTTTTCATTTCTGTCGTAATAGAACTCTTGCAATTTCATTTCTTAAACTTAGACTTACCAATAGAAGAGTGAATGCACATAACGTGATGTGTCGTAGTTGAATGGTGTCTTTGTTCGAGCAGTTTGTACTTGGGCACAAGTTGTGAAAAAAATAAAGATTGAAATTATTTTCCATCATTGCAGCATACCTTTAGTTTATTATTTTACGTGGCATAATGTTTACTATTTTACTAGCATAATACTTTACTTTTCCCAAGCATTTTATTTTTACTTGTTAATAGTAAGCGGAATGGATATGACTAATTTCAAGTGTTAAATGTGATTGTTTGGTAATCCCAGTAGTATTATTGCTTGGTTCACCCAATAGTGTAATACTTGTTAATCCCAGTGATGATTACATAAGCCCAAGAAATGTTTGATGAATTAATAACAATTATTCATTATAATAGACTAAAATATATTCATGTTTTTGTAGTTAGCTAGACTTAGATATCTTTCATCATGTTTACACTTAGGAGCATAACTATCCCTACAACATCACTTATCATATGCCTCACTACAAGCTAAACCATACACTTAGGCTTCACTAGCTTGAAGTTGGAAGATAGTGATCACGAGGTTAACTCAATTACTAGCATATCAACATTGTCCATTGATGAGTTGCGGTTGGTTGCATCAACTAGGCCTCATCGACTTGGCCCTATCGACTAGGCCATATCAATGAGGCCTTGTCAACGCATCATTTCATGCATTGACTTGGCCCCATCGATGCAAGTTTGCTTTTGCCTATAAATACAAGCTCATTAGTTGCATTTATGGCATGTCTTGTCATAGTAGTAGCGGAGCTCTTGCAATTTTTCCATTTGAGGGTTAGAATATTTTCTCGAGTGCCCACAATAAGAGTCATTGAGTGTATGGATCTTTATTCAAGCATTGTTGTACCTAAGCACGACAGTGTGTGTGGTAATAAAGATGAGCTTTCTAATAAACTGTGTAGCATTTTGGGATAGAGTAAATATTTCATTCATGCATTTGATGTTTTCAATCAGTTATTTAATATTTTCTAGTAATTAAGCTAATTAAGATAATTAAGTGAGATGAGCTAAATAGATTAAATACATAAGTATGATAGCTTTGAGCAAAACATGTATTTGCTTGGTAATCCCAGTAGTGTTAGTGCTTGGTGCGCCCAATCACGTAGTGCTTGGTAACTTAGCAGTGGATACATGGGTTCAGGACATGTATGGAAAGTAGGGAATAGATGCTTAAGTTAGGATTAGTTAGAGACTAGTTAGTTAGTTAGTTAATTTAGATTAGTCATTAAATTACTCTCTCTCTCTCTCTCTCTTTAAGCACCCAAAAACATAAAAGATAAAATGATAAAAATGATATGCCTTGATTACTCTTAATCATACCATTATGCTTCACAAGTGTAATTAGGAAGACAACGAATGACCTTAGGGCAAGGTTCACTTCCTACAAGGCTAGTGTAGCGGAAACTGTAAAGTCCATGGAATTCGACTAGATCGCACGTGAATACTTTATGATTCATATGGTTGAGCGTAGGGGTACCTTGCCGCTCATAATCCATCCATAAATTATGATTAGGTCACGCATGAACACTTGTGACTTGTATGGTTGGGTGTTGGATTACTCCACCGCTCATCAACTTCTATGTTTATATGATTTTTGGCTTATGGCCCACAATTGATAAAAGAACTTATGATTATTAATGATTTTTTTATGTTTATATTTATGCATTGATGATTTTCGCAAGTACTAGGATGTGTTTTTGGTTTATTTTTACCTTCATGTACTTTGGTAGTAGATAAATTAGGTGTACTGACCTAAATCGTCGGTGTGAGGCTGGAATGGAAACGGACACCGAAAGATTTTTGGGCAGCCACAGTTGACCCTGCCTTCGCTTGAGGGCAAGCTGGAAAAGGGAACGAAGGCAGAGTGCCTTGGATGGTTCGCACGCAAATCAACCAAGGACTTCCCTAAGCGTAAGCTATGGCTAGCACTTGGGTTATCGTAAACGGTGTAAACGGAATATGAACAACGATATGAAATGTAAAGAAAGTGTACTGAATTATGAATAAAGCGTAAACAAAGTTATATTGTAAACAGAAGATAAACTACAGTAAATAATGTAAATAGGAGGCAATGAACTTTATTGTATTGTTTAATAAAAATGTATGCATCGGTCGAAATGTAGCTGCACGTGTGGATGGCAGGTCAAGCACTAAGGCCCGGGATGATGTCTGAAGTGACGATGCGATAATGTGATGCGATAAACGTGAGAAATACTTGGATGCCAACAGTTAGGTACGTCGAGCGCCCAAGGATCGCAGATTCTGTAATTTCTCAGAATTGCCAGTGTCTCTGATTTTTGCCTCTAATTGCCTCCAATTGCCTCCCTGATTTATGTGAATTGACAGGGTATTTATAGGATTGGGCCGTGCTCCGACACAGAATTTTAGAATGGAATCAACAGTTGAGAGATGAGAGGAAAGTGGATCTGGTAACATATGTCCAATGGACAGTTGTGCTTGGGTTGGATGCATGCTGGCGAGAGTTGGATGTGTGTCGGATAGTTGTACACGAGTTGGATGTGTGCCGGCAAGCTATGTTCTAGACCAGGTACATTGTATTTTACAATTTATGGGTTATTCAAGCCCATGAAAGTACATTTAATTTAAACATGAGGGCCTAACATGCCCACACATGCTGACTTACAATGAAATGTACAACAAGAGAAATTTGGCCCCCGTTTGCGTGAAACTTCTTTGTTTCTGAGTCTTTCTGAAATTTTCTGAAATGTTCTGAAAGTTGCTGATGCTGGTAATTCTCTGCCATTTTCTGAAACTTTTCTGGAATTTTTCCTGAAACTTCGATGAATAGTGTTCGTGCGATGAATAGTATTCGAGCGTAGGATGAACAGTGTTTGAGCGTGATGTGAATAGTGTTTGAGCGTGATATGAATAGTGTTTGAGCGTATGATGAATAGTGTTTGAGAGTATGATGAATAGTGTTTCACGCTGTGAATAGTGATTACGCAGCTTACGCTCTGCAGCATAGTATGAACAGTGTTTGAGCGTGAGATGAATAGTGTTTGAGCGTGTGATGAATAGTGTTTGCACGATGAATAGTGTTTTACGCTGATGATTAGTGTTTTACGCATCTTACGCTCTGCAGCGTAATAAAATGTAGCTACAGCGTAATCAGTCGAAAACACCTCATTTAAGGCCCGAATCTTGATTTTCTGAAGGCTGGGAACCGCTGGGGACCTTGGCGAAGGTCATGGGGGGTCCTTGTGCTTGATTTTAGCTTGTTTTGGCTGAATTTTGGGGCTCCAAAAGTTGGTGACGCGGATCCTTACGCTGTGCAACGTCTGCACAATGTACTTAGCCAAAATTGCATTTTTTTTGACCTTGAAACTGATGATTCTTAACACCAACACTTGTCATCGTGATCTGTGGGCTCCAGGAGAATCTTTCTTACTCCATGGTGGGCTGCTTAAAGCCATTTCAGAGGCTCTGAAGTTGTTTGGAAGTGTTGCCAAAATTTTGTGGTGTTTCATTAGGTTTGTGACCTAGGCTTTTGGCTATTGTTATTCTATGATGATGCCCTTTGGGATTGGATTTGTTTGAATACCATATATTTTGATTACTTATTGTCAAAGCATCCTATTGATTATTTTTATAGTGCAATTATTTGTGTTTGTTTGGCTTACTTCTTTGCTTTGAGTAATGCTTTTCTGGCCTAATTTAGATTAAGGAGCTCATGATTCAACTACAATCTTGAATGTATCTTTCTTTGATTTATTTATTGGTTTAAAAAATGAAAACTTGAAATCGCACTTCTTAAAAAAACTAAGGTTTGATTCTTTCTCTCATATGAAGAAGAGGGTTTTCAAAATTAACTATGAAAATAAGACCTTGAACAATGTAATCACTATTTATTGTGTTACATTTTTTCTTTTAAGTTCGTGGTCAAAGAAGCTAACATTTTTTCTTTTATTGTGTTACTATTTATTGTCGCTTTTCGGGGTCCGACAACCCCCTTATAATCAGTTCCATGTCGGTATCCATGGAAATTATTTTGATGAGACCTCTGGGTTAAATTAGAAACGAGGTTCCCCGAACGTCATCATTCTGGATGCTTCCACCGTGAGTCTATGCGCAGCATCCAACATTGACGGTGTATCGTTTATGCCTAATGGCGTCCTCGCTTCAAGTTTTCCTGCTTTTCATTGGTACATCTTCGGCATTTTCTCAGTATACATAGTGATTTGAAGTGAGGGTAACGTATGTTTGTTTGTTTGTGTTTTATGTGTTGGCAATGTGTTTGTTTTTCAAGTTAACAAGTTAAAAGATAGGTCGGTGGCTTTGAATATTTCAGATGATAGTTCACTCATCTCATCCATCAAACCTCTCAAACCGCATCTCACTCACCAAAGATTAAGCTCTCACTCATTTATTGGCCTACATGAAGGTTTACTTATCCATGGAACATCTTGAACTCCATCTCCCTTATTAAAGATTAAGCCCTTGCTCATCTACCTACCTACATGAAGGTTCACTCATCCATCAACCCTCACGAAACCCCTCTCACTACCATAGTAGAAAGGTTAGTTCATCCATCGACCCTCCTCTTCAATCCCCTTTTGCTTAACTAGAAGTTGAAATCGTGGAATCTACAAGGTTTGAGTTCTTTTATTAGTCATGTTGGTTACTTTATACAACAGTTTCTTCCTATTCATAAAAAAGGTTAAAAGTAAAGAAGGCATGCACTTGCTTTCATGTGCACATATTATGGCCATTTGCCAAGATTGGAATTTCAAAATTCTAGTAGGCATCAGTTGAACATTCATCGATTACCTATAGTTAAACAATATCATTGATATTTTAATAATTGAAAATTATTTATTATTAAAAACTAAAATAGAAGTTTTTTTAGCATCAATCTATAAAGCCTTGTATTATAATTGTATATTATTATTAATTTAGTTTGTAATAAGAGGATAAAAATTGTAATAAATATTTACATGTTTGCTTAATTTCTTACTTATATTTTATTTAAAGTTAAATGATGCTTTTAAAAATCTCTAAGTGTCATATTGACATTTTAAAAAATAATTCAGCACTTTAATAATATATCACTTAAAAAACAATAGAGTATTTTACACCAAAATCATGTAATAAGGTGCCCAATTCCAAGCCTACACATGGCCCATGGAAGACTCTCTCTTTGCCTAAACGTGCAAATTTTGACTTAACAACTAACCAAAGACAATATATCTAGTTAAGCAGGAATTTCAAATATAAATTGAGCATCTAGAATTTTTAATTGAAGTATAAATTTTAAGCTAATGCTTCAAGATACTCTTAAATATTCTTTTCTTGTCTCCAAAGCTTTTTAACCCTTTTACTACTCTTCTTTGAAAATTAAAATAAAACATGGGATACAACTTCACCAAGTGAAATTTAATTATTAACACTAAAAAAGAATGAATCTAAATTAATCAAGGATAAGCAAGTTTTCTCTCAATAAAGCAATTTAAAAAACAATTTTTTTCTAAAAACTAAACTCAGTTCTAAATTTCTAATTCTTTAATTCATAGCTTCTATAATGAATAAAAAATGCAATACAATACGCAATAACTTACAAATCATAACTATTTTATAAGTCTTCAACAATCTCATCCATTGATAATGTTGCAACTAGTATATTTCATTGATAATGTTGCAACTAGTATATTTCATTGGGTCCATTTGGTTTCTTAAGAATTTAACCATGTATTAAATTTAATAACTTTAACAGTCATACATAAAATTTAATAACTTTAATTAGGTGACTATCTAATTAGCACTAATAAAAAAAGCATCTTAATTATATCTCGTATATATATAAAAACACAGGTTATACATAAAAAAATTTTCATCTCCATCAACTTGACAAGCTTCTTAAAAATTAAAAATTTGAAAACATTTTGTGCATAAATAGCTAAAAGACGCGCAAAAAGACGTCAAATGCCAGGCCTGGCTTCAATGCAGCGAAAGCAATAGATCCGTGAATGCTTTAATTGATTGATTGATCGATATGATTGATGTGATCTGATGCGATTGGACCGACTACAAGTGCTTGCTTGGTCGATGATGCGCGTGGCATGGGCATCCGCCACGCGCAAAAGCTTTTGGTGTGGGCTCCTCCTCTTCCAACTGCCAAAAATGCTCGGTCCAACACTAACCCACAAGAAGTTGGAATCTGTAGTGCAGATACCATCCAGGAAATTGCCAAATCCAATAATAATTCAGATCCACTTGCAGAAACAGGGTACTAACTCTCTTTCAATTTGGAACTCTCCTTCAATTTGGGAGAGAGACGGGAGAAATTCCACCTCACAATCCAACCGATTTTAAGAAAAGACACGGTCCAACTGTGTTAGGTAGGGAAAAAAAAGGCAACTAATTCGTAAATGAACACAGGAACGAAAAGCCCTGAATAAACGTGATCTCTTCTCTCGAATCAAGTTGTTTAGTCACGATGACGGTGTTCGGTCCCGGTTTTCCACTGGTTGGGTCAGATAAAGGCAGACCCATTAATAAAAGAGAAATAGAGCAATCTTAGTAGATACAGAGGAGGATGAATTTTGTGCCTTGATAGCAGATACAGCTAGGGAGCATGTTCCGCACGCCTTCATTTAAGCAAGAATAACAAAAGTTCCAAGAGTTTTTTTTCAATTAATCAAAAGACTGGATCTCATAGCAGATAACAGACGAGGAGCGTTCACCGCCGCACCCTTTCCTAAAGTTTTCCCGCTTAAACAGAAAAACCTGATATTTTCCCCTAGCCGTCTCACTGGCTAAAGTTGGAAACCGAAAAAATGCCAAATGTAGCGAGAAAAGGGGACAGGAGAACAAAAGCGTAAGATTGCTCCTTCAACTAGAAACGGAATACTGACTGCCTTCAAGAAAAGACAGCGTTCAAGAGCGGCAGCCCAATAAAAAACCATAAAGCAAAGATCCGCACTGCTCCGAAAATAAACACAAGAACGACAAGAGCACTGAATAAATTTTATTTTTTCTATCGCATCAAATTGGTCAGTGACGACTATTTTCTGACAAGCCAGAAACAATGCATAATTCTCCTGCATAAACGTTATTCTCTGTACAATCATAGCATGCGTTAGTCGCAATCATGCCTAATGTCCGTGGACCGCAAAGAGCGGCGGCCAGGGATCGGGAAAAAAAGCCGAGTATTTAATTCATGGTAGCGAAGCATATTTCAAAGAATATGCGCGGAAACAACATAATTCAGCGTGTGACGTGTGGCGAAGAAAGTTGCCAAGAAAGAACGGAAAAAAGAAAGACTCCGTCGGCGTGCTCAAGCGCCGAATTTGGGCACCTTTGCGGCGGAAACGGACGCTATGAAATGCTCGGCGACGGCGCGGCGCTGCACTTTGCCGGTGGCCGTGCGGGGGATGCAGTCGGTGACGAACACGGATTTCGGGATCTTGAAGGCGGCCAGATTTCGGCGGCAGAACTCCTTCACGTCGGCTTCGGTCACCATCTGCGCCGTCTTCGCCACGACCGCGGCGTTGATCTCCTCGCCGTATTTGTCATCCGGCACGCCGAACGCAACGGCCTCGGCGAGGGCCGGATGCGCCAGAAGCACAGCATCCACCTCGATGGGCGATATCTTCTCTCCTCCGCGGTTGATGAGCTCCTTGATACGACCCACCAAGAAGAGGTAGCCGTCCCCGTCCAGGTAGCCGAGATCGCCGGTGTGGAACCACCCGTAGCGGAACGCCGTCCGGTTCGCGTCGGGGTTGTTGTTGTAGCCGCGCGTGACGTTGGGTCCGCGGATGCAGACTTCCCCGGGGGTGCCCGCCGGTTGCGTCACGCCCTCCTCGTTCAAGACGGCGAGCTCCAGCGACGCCACGGCCACGCCGACGGAGCCCGGCTTGTGGGGGCCGCGACGGGGAACCGGATTCGTGGTCATCATGTGCGACGCCTCGGTCATGGCGTACGCCTCCAGCACCGGCGCACCGAAGGCCTCCTCCATGCGCTCCAGCACCGCCGGCGCCAGCGACGCGCTGCAGGAGCGGATAAACCGCAGGCGCGGGTACTCCTCCGTTGTCGCCGTCGCCGTCTGGGCCAAGTGGCGGTCCAGCAGGATCTGGTGCACCGTCGGCACGGCCGTGTACCAGGAGGCGCCGTGCTGCCGCATGTCGTGCCAGAAGGTGCTGGCGGAGAAGCGCCCGGCCGCCGGCAGCACCACGGCGGCGCCGGCCACCAGGGAGCTCAGCAGCGCCGCCACGAGGCCGTGCACGTGGAACAGCGGCAGGACCAGCACCGTGGCGTCCGATGGACCCAGCTCGTAGGCGCCGCTGATGTTGGCGGCCGAGGCCGCCAGGTTCAGCTGCGTCAGCGGCACGCCCTTGGGCCGGCTCGTCGTGCCCGACGTGTGCAGGAACAGCGCCCGGTCCTCCTCCGCCGGCGACTCCATCTCCACCGTCTCGGTCTCCGTCTCTGGCCCCAGCCCCGTCAGCTCCGTGACAAGGCCGCCGTCGGCGTCGCGGTGGAGCTCCACGGCGGCGACGGCGATGCCGAGATTGCCCGCGGCGTCCACGGCGGCGCCGGCGGTGCTCCGCGGCACCAGCAGCAGCTTGCTGTTCGAGTCGCCCATGTAGAACTCGAACTCGTCCTCGGTGTACGCCGCATTGAAGGGCGCCGCCACCGCCCTCGCTCTGAGCACCCCCAGAAACGACACCACCAACTGCACCATCACAGACATTCGCATCAATATTCACGCCCCCCCCCCCCCTGCATGGGTCCCATCAACAACTGACAAAAGCGAGAAACAACTGACAAAAGCGAGAACCAACAGACGGACGGATTTTTGCTATATATTTTACCTCCGCGGTGTTGGGGAAGCTTAGCGCCACGACCTCGCCCGGTCGAATCCCGGCTCGCCTGAGAAGCAGAGCGCACTGGTCGACGGCGGCTTTGAGATCTGCGTACGAGATGACCGTCGACGCCGGCGCCAGCGCCGGAAGCACCAGCGCCCGGTTCTGCGGGTACTCCTCGGCGGCCCTGTTTATCTGGGCCGTCAGCGTTCTTTGCTTGCTCGCCAATGCCGCCATTGCAACTTTGCTTATCTTGGCTTCTACCTCCCCTCCCTCTGCAAAACTAACAATACGCTCCTATTAACTTTAGCTTCGCTCGTGGCAACGCTCCTTGAATAATATCGAGCAAATGAATGTGTTTAGGAACGGTGCATTGGCCGACTATATAAAGAGCGCACCCTAAGCGCGTGGCCATGGAGGAAGGTGTTCGAGACAGCGGCGAAAAAGAGGTAATCCGATACCTTCCAACTGACGCCACGCAATCCAGGGACGTGGAAACTGCGCTGTTCCCCCCGATTTGTTGGTTGGCAGGATCGGGCAGGGCAGCCACGCGGGCTGACCCTGAGTCCAGCCCAGGCAAGACGTGACGCTCGCTCGCGTGTACGTGTGCATGTGATGGATTTGGGGCTGTTGGTGCCGAAAGCTGAGCCAGAAAGATTTTTTAATCCTCAAGAGCAATAAGCGTGCTTTTCTCTGCCAGGTATGACCACCCCAAGACATGCACCCAACAGATAACGATCAGCTAACGATCACCTAAGACAATAGCTAATGACCACCTAAAACAAGGATGCCTTCAACTATCCTTATTTTATGATGCCTTAAGAGTGACTTCAACTAGCAATTTCTTGTTTAACAAGATGATGAGTTAACAACTCAAGTAACCTATCAATAACTTAAATAATATTTATGGTAACATATGTATCGAATTAGAGGGATCATCATTTGAATGATGGTAAGGTGCTCATTTCTTAAATTGAAGACCTAGGTTCAAGTGTGGTCATAGCTACTTGAAGAGGTTAGGCTTTTGTCCATTCACCAATCTTCCTAGGACCTCACTTTGGGGGATGAGCATTGAGACTCCGAGTGATGATCCTTATATATCAAATTAGAATTTTATAATTCAACATTGTCCATCTATGATGTGGAGTTTCTAGGATGATGAACAATGAGGTGTTAGCCCAACGGTATGGGTCTTGGCCTAGTAAGCCTAAGTCATAAGTTTAATCCTACTAGACAACACTAAGTTATAAACTTTCATAAATCTTAAAGTATACCTATATTTCAATTATTTCAGGTCTCCTTCTAACCATGCCTTACCTATGCCTTACCTATGTCTTTTTTTGAAGGCTTCGAATGAACATTGAACGTGCCAACGATGACTCTCATATCATAACTATTGCTGATGCAGGTGAAGCGTTCGATCCCATGTACACGTGAGTTGCCGGGTGCTACGTATTGGGTAAAGGTGAATGGCACGGGCAGATCGAGGAAACGGAGGCTCAGGGTCAGGGTCAAGTCAAGGGCACGGGCAGGGGAGGCACGGGCAACCGCCTCCGTGAAAATAGAAAGTCGTAGCACCAGTTACTTAAAAACATGATGCCGCAAGTAATGGTAATGGCGTGTGCCTGCACCAAGTATCCCTCCACCGAAACAGACCAGACCAGCTTGCCACAGCGTGACAATTGACCATGACAATTCCACTACCACTGCTCTTCACCAACAGCCAACGACAACGACAAAAAACCCACAAGAATCCAGAACAAACACGCTTTCTGCTGCTTCCACACAATAATTTTCTAATTTGTGTTGGCATCGGCAATTCCAATTCCAATTCCAACTGTCATTGCAATTTTTCAGTACATGTGACATTTAACAAGCCCCGGGAGGCGCCACTTGAGAGATGGAAGGGTCGTCGTCGTCGTCGTCGTCCAAGGAAGCGCAGAAGAAATAGCAGAGACAAGATGGGCCGCGCCCATGAATCAGGGACAAAGGAATTGGGCTTCTTTTACTTGTCCACGTGGCAGATGAAGTGGACGATGAAATGCGTGTGTGGACCCCATCCCCGGGATCATGCCGTTATCGATTACGTCATTTTTTCCAGGGGCGACCTTTATTGGAATTTGCAAGCATAGAACGTCTGGTGGTGGCGGCCCGGCGGGGACTGGTAATGACGTTGCTGCCGCTGCAGCAGCAATGTAAGAAAAAGTAGGGCAACTTGTTCACGTTACCTTTTCGTGTGTGCTCTCTGTTCCGTCCATCGCTGTTCCGAGATACCGTGACAAAGCACTCATTTGGTTTTAGTTTTCAAGAAATGCTTTTGCGAGTTTACATGAACTGGGTTACAGCTCGACATTGGCATTGCCGACGTTGGAAAACCCTCAAAGCAGCTAAGATGAAGGTAGAGATGCTAAGTTTAGAATATAGATATTGTTCAAGATTTACGAGATAGTGATAAGGTGAAAGTATATTGCCGTTACTTAGGACTGCATCGTTATAATAAATAGTTCTGTGGGTTTTATAAAAGCTATTTTTAATTTCAAACTCTAAGTCATGGGTTCAATTCTGGGAGACAATTCTAAGTTATAAAGTTTTAATTAGACTATATATCTTAAGGTGTACGTGTATTGTTATCGTTTTTAAGGTTGTATATCTAATTTTACCAAATGTAGGGTGTTGGAACTCAAAACCAATAAATTGTAGTTTAAGTAAGCTCTAAGTAGATGCTCTTAGAGTGGTTGTGCCCAAGTTTGAACCTAGGTCTTCAACTTGAGAAACAAGCACCTTATCATCACTCCAAATGACAACCTCATTATAAAGTTCTAATTGGACTATATATCTTGAGATGTACCTATATCATTATTATTTTTATAGTTTTATATCTAATTTTACCAAATGTAGGGGGTGTTAAAACTCAAAACCAATGAAATGTAGTTTAAGTAGTTAGCTTATTGTTTGACAAGGATTTGTAAGCACAAGCTTGTAAGTCCAAGCTCTAAAATTATTGGGGACTTTCGATGAATTTTCCTAGTGATTTGTTGATCTTGAGAGTTTCTTGTGAAGTTATTGCAGTAGAAATTTCTTTGCCGACAAATGATTTGAAGATGGAAAATTCTAATGTCTCTCAAACTTTACAAACTATGAAGAATTTTGGAGCTTTTGATTTTGTTTTACCTAATGATTTATATGAATCCTTCTTAAAAGATATGACTTCAAGATACATATTGTCGCAGATTATTAGATTTATTTACCCAAATAAGGGTTTCACACTAGTGATTCAAGCTATGCTTGAATGCTATTGACTTAATGTTTTGCATGCTTGTTATTTTTCAGAATCTTTTTTACTTATTAAATTGGCTAATTTTAAAATGCTTGAGAAATCATTGGATCTTAAAGTTTTAGAGATTTGAATAATACTTTTATTACTTAGGAATGAAAAGCAGATTTTGATCCCTTTTTTTTTGAATACTCTAAATTTTGTTGCTATATTGAATTAGAAAATCTTTCTCTTATTTTTCAAAGTGTTGAAAGTGAATTGTTGGTAGCATTGGCATAATTCTAAAGATAGAGTCAAAAACATTACTAAATGATGTGCAATGCACATGTTATGTTACAAAGATTGATTTATAGTAGAGGATGACAAAATTAAAACTTAAAGTTAGTAATGAGCATTTTCCTAGAAAAAAGCATTATATAATTTTCAAGAATGTTGTAGCTATTATCATCATGAAGATCATGCTATTGGAGTATGTCCTATTTTCAATAAGAAAAAAACAACAATATTCGAAAAAGGCAAATAATAGTGGTTTTTAGTGGGCACATATAAAATATTTTTCAATAAGTTTTCAAACTTTTATTAATCCTTTTAATACTTAATGTACCAATAAACTCTTAATAACTAAAGACAACTATCCTTTACAAAAAAATTTCAAGAGGAATTAAAAATCCCAAAGGTATTTCCTTCTCTCTCTACTTCTATTACTATTCCAAATGTTTTTTTATTAGATAATACTTTTTCACTTATTAGTGACATGAATTGTGAGATAAATTTTGAGCTTAAAAAATTAATGATGGGAGCCTCCTCCCCCACATCTCAATGTTAGTTTTATCATGCAATGTTTAGGGCATTTTTGGTAGATCTCAAGGAAAGATTACGAAGTATCTTTCAAACGACATTTATTTCTAGATTTTCTTTTCTTGCAAAAATTAAGCTTTTAGTGCGTGATATTATTTTTGTTGGTAAATGTATTTTAAGAAGTTACATTATTTTTTTTACTACTCATAAAGTCAATAAAATATGTGTTGCTATTCTTGTTAATAAAAATTAGATCGAAAAGTTTGAATTCTAGTTTTGACAACCTTGAAAAAGTTATTTAGATTACTTATGATAGTGAAAAAGGAGACTTTGGTCTTTGTAATATTTATGCTTTCAATAATTCAAAAGATTGATCAAAGGTTTAGAAATATCTTCTATCTCTACCTAAAGTTCCATGGATTATTAGAGGTGATTTCAACATGGTTGAAAGTCATTTAGACAAACTTGATAGTCGTCCTCCTAGTATGTCTTCTCAAGAAAAAGATGATTAGTGTAATTTTAAAGAAAAAGATTTTCTTTCTGATATCATCTCTTTATTCCTATACCATTCAAATTAGAAGCATTATGCTTGGTGCAATTATCAACAAGGAAATGATAGATTTTATATTTCTAATATTTTCTTTAAGAAGCCTACAAGAAAAGTAGAAGTGCATACATATGTTACTTTGTTAGAGCATTTTCCTATTAACATTTTCTTATTTGGAATTAATTCTTTATCCTCTTGAAAGCATGAGTGATGAATCATTGTTTGTGTATGCAACGTCGAGTACGCGATGTTAGGGCCATGATGTCGTGTATGCAACATTGGGGCTTGGATCTGACATCGAATGTCCAACGTCAAGGTATATTCCCCAAGTTTATAAATACTGCGCTTGGGCTCTCATTTTGAGTAAGTTTTGAATAGTTTTAGTTTTAGTTTTCAAGCAAGGTAGTGAAGCTCTTGCAATTTATTTTCCTTAGAGTTAGAATATTTTCTAAGTGCCCACAAAAGGAGTCCAAAGTGTGTATGGTTCTTTGTTTGAACACTAATGTACCTGAGTGTAATAGTGTGATGGGAATAAAAAAAACTAGTGATTTTGGTAATCCTTACAACATTGAGAATAGCTTAATATTTTCTTTAGTGCATTTTACTTTCTTGCTCTTTATTTTAATGCATTTCAATTAAGCAATTTAATTTCAATAGTTAATAAACACAAGCATGACCACTTCAAGCATTCATATAGTACTTGGTAACCCAGCCATGCTTAACGTTTGGTAGCCTAGCAGTGCTATATGTGTTCAAGATGTGTTCAAGAAAGTGGGACGATGACTTGTGTTAGGCTAGCTAGGCAATAGACATTAGTTTCAATCTACTCTACCCTTTATTCTTGTTGCAGGGGATTACATCCATAAAACATAAAACAATAAAAATTCATATACCTCAATTATACTTAAACCATATCCTTGAGCCTCACAAGTGTAGTTGGAAAGACAACGAATGTTCTCAACGCTATTTCACTTCCTACAAGAACTAGTATATGAGATAATTATAGGTCCATAGAATTCAACAAGATCACGTGTAATGCCTTAGTGATTCATATGGTTGGGCATAGGGGTACCTTGCTGCTCATCATTGGCACCATTTCTGAGGACCTTTTTGTTGTTTTGTGCATTATCTAGGACCTAGTGGAAGTATTTAAATTGTTGGAACAAACCTGAGAGTCATATCTTGTGTTACAATTACTACATCAAATTCTTAGAGCACACTGTGATTTTTGTTTTGCTAAGCAACAATGTCCTCTTCTCATAGAAGCGCTTCTCTGCCCAAGCCTAGTAACACTCATCCATCAAAGCCTCAATAGTACCAAATTACATATACTCATCTTGATGAGCATGTGTTGAACTTTACCTTCATCTTACACTAGGATGAACAACTGATATGGCATGACATGGAGGGTGATGAGATGCAATATCGCATGCATCGCGATATCGCAGTCCGCCACCAAATCTATAAATAAGAGGCGGCACTCCCCTCATTTCTCATCCTGGTCTAGAAATAGGGAAACTCTGGCAGTTTGATCTCTCTAGAGATAGATTATTTTCCATGTGCCTGCAGTAGGAGTCCTAGAGTGAACGGATCTTTATTCGAGCAACATTATACCTGAAGTTGTGTACGGCAATAAAGATGAACTTGATTGGATAAACCTTGCAGTGCATGGAATAGGATTTTATTTAATGTTATTTATTACTCTCCTAGAATGCGGGATGAGTACGACTTGATTACGAGCATCTACGGGTGTGTACGGCTAGTCAAGGAATCGGCTGCTCATCACGCTTAGGCTAGTTAGGTGCCTCAATACGACTACTTCGAGCACGTGTGTTACGTGTGGTGATCCCAGTAACGATTAGCGTTTGGTAGCCACAGTTGCATAGTTTAGGGTGTGTATGGTAAGTGGGAAAAGATGCTGACGCTAGTTAATTTAGACTTAGGACATTAGTTAGAGTTAGTTAGTTTCTCAACCCTTTGCTCTTAGCATAGAAGACATAAAACCATAAAAGACAAAAAAAAATCATATACCTCAGACTTACTTAACGATACACCGTGACAATAATAAGTAAGTTTGGGAAGACAACGAATGATTAACCCCAAGTGTTCCATGGGGCGTTTAGGCATTTAGTTTGCAGAGTTCCACCGGATCACGCGTGCTATGCTCATTTCGTATGATTGAGTGTAGGGGTACCTTGCCACTCATCATTGGCGCCGTTGTCAGGGACTAAGTGTTTGTGCGCCGAATAGAACATAAGGGATATCACTCACATTGTTGTGAGCCTTAACGAACCTTCAGGTTAATCAAGAAAAATTATATAACGGTGAATTTAGCACACCGATAAAAATGCCTTCTTCTCATAAGAGCAACTCACCACCTAAGGACTACACACGAGATAGTCAGCAAGATAAAAAACATAATCAAAATCAGCCAAGTCCTAAAAAATATAGGATGATGTATACTCATCCCGATGAGTATATTCCTAACACTACTTTTGTTCTCCATCAGGACGAACAACTGCGATGGAGAGATTTGCAAGGTAACATTGTGTTACCCCCAGATCGATCAATCTCTCGCATGCTTTTCCATGCCTTGGCACGAATTGGCATGCAAGAACTTTTTGCTGAATACGTTGCGGAAGATTTTGACATGAGGGATTATTATCCCACAGATGCCCAACGTATGAGAGACTTAAGGCAGGAGAGTCAACATGCACTGTTGAAGGGCATGGTCCCGCATGTCCTTAGTGAAATAGGAGATGAGGAACCCCTTATCAAGGGTTCTCTAGCAAAGGATGTTCCCCCTTCTAACGATGGTGCGGAGGATGAGTATCAGAACCTACAATCAATGATACATATTCTTGGTTCTGATGCCTGTGAACACCAGCTGTTCACAGAGGGAACAACCACTCATGCTAAGGACGGGCACTTTGATCATCATGATGATCGGGGCCGTAGCAGCCGAAGAGAAGGTAAGAAACATCATCATGGCGATGGTTCCCCTTCCTCTTCCCCTTCTTCACATCACTCATCCTCTCCTTCCACATCTGGGCGTAGCCACCATGAACATAAAGGCGAGGATAAAAGTAAAAAGGAAGAAAGACCTCGACAGGAAGGTTGAGAGATAGGACAAGGGCAAGGACGTAGGGAGAGTAGGGAACAACGCAGACATCA
>MNCI01034405.1:68562-84670 GCA_015680685.1 Gnetum montanum | reverse complement strand
TTCCTAGATCCATATCAGCCATACCACAACCTAGCCAATGAGTTTACACCGAAGCAAGGTATCAATTACATGATGATTCAATTACCCTTGCTAATATATGATTGTGTTGTGTGTGCAGATGGCAGACATGCAAACAACGGATTGGATTTGGAGCAAACACTTGGAGTGGAGCCGTGCTAGACGTAGCAGTGCAAGGAGCAAGATCAATGACACACTTATAGATGGACAACGAAGGTGCAATCTTGGAGTTGGCAGCAGTAACACTTCTTTCTCTCTTTCTTTCTCAGCTGCCAACAAAGGCTTGATGTCATTGTAATAAAGTGTTCACCCTTGTTGTCATGAACACCAGTTTTGTCAAGTCTTGTAATAATGATCCATTCACATGTCATCCCATTAGTTCCATTCCCCTGAATAATTCCATACCTACCTGATATTATTGTAAGGAAATTGAGGACGAGTTTTCATTTAGTCATGGGGGTATGATGAGACGCGATATCGCATGCACCGCGATATCGCAGCCGTCGCGATATCACGTCGTCCCCTACGATATCGCGTACGCGATATTGCAGTCCACCACCAAATCTATAAATCAGAGGTGGCACTCCCCTCATTTCTCATCCTGGTCTAGAAGTAGGGAAACTCTGGCAGTTTGATCACTCCAGAGATAGATTATTTTCCATGTGCCCGCAGTAGGAGTCCTAGAGTGAACGGATCTTTATTCGAACAACATTGTACCTAAACGCAAGTTGTGTATGACAATAAAGATGAACTTAATTGGATAAACCTTGCAGTGCATGGAATAGGATTTTATTTAATGTTATTTATTGCTCTCCTAGAACGTGGGATGAGTACGACTTGATTACGAGCATCTACGGGTGTGTACGGTTAGTCAAGGAATCAGCTGCTCATCACGCTTAGGCTAGTTAGGTGCCTCAGTATGACCACTTTAAGCACGTGCGTTACATGTGGTGATCCCAGAAATGATTAGCATTTGGTAGCCACAGTTGCATAGTTCAGGGTGTGTACGGTAAGTGGGAATGGATGCTAACGCTAGTTAATTTAGACTTAGGACATTAGTTAGAGTTAGTTAGTTTCTCAACCCTTTGCTCTTAGCATAGAAGACATAAAATCATAAAAGACAAAAAAAAATCATATACCTCGGACTTACTTAACGATACACTGTGACAACAACAAGTAAGTCTGGGAAGACAACGAATGATTAACCCCAAGTGTTCCATGGGGCGTTTAGGCATTTAGTCTGCGGAGTTCGACCGGATCACGTGTGCTACGCTCGTTTCATATGGTTGAGTGTAGGGGTACCTCGTCACTCATCAGAGGGCAACATTGTGTTGCCACTTGATTGTGCTACTCTTGCAATGCTCTATCAAATGCTTGCATGATGTGGTCTTTAAGATTGCCATGGGAAATATATTGTGGAAGATGTTGACACCAAGGATTATGATCCCACCGATGCACAATGCATGCAAGATCGACAACTAGAGTAGCGCTATGAACTTTTGAAGGGAAAAGGACTTAATGATTCTCCATTCCTGTTGTATAAACAAGCTAGTGGAGAACTTCACTCAATGATTCTCCTCTCTTTAACTTTGATGATGAAGGCCAAAACCAGAATCTTCACTCCATAGTTCACAATCTTGATTCTAATAACAAGGAATCCAATGACAAGGAAGGATTTTGAGGGGCAAGTCAAGATAGGAATGCCAACAAGAAACATGATTGTGATCATGGTTGCGATTAGCGAAGAGGTGGTAGTAGGCACTGTGATGGTGCTAACTCTCCTTCCTCTTCCCCTTCATCATCATCTTTTTCTTCTAGCTCTGATCGTGATCATAGAAGGCGAAATCGTGATGGAGGTGATTGAAATGAATGAAATGACTGATGGGACCAAAATGATTAAAGGGATTTTTAAGATAGGAAAGATCAAGGTCGTGCACATTTAAGAGAAGCTCATCACCATGAATGAAGGGGTAGTATAGGGCATCGTAGGTACCATGATCAAGGCCTTAATAAGCCTCTATTTGCTACCTGAAGTATGCTTAACATCGCAGAGCTAATCAGAATTCCAACAAGGTATGTGATAGATAGTTAGATCAAACAATTAGACATGAACAATATTCCTCGATTTGAAGGAGGATATAACTTTGATTCACAGAATCATCTTCAAGTTTTTCAAGATGCATGTGCCTAGAAAAACATAGAGAATGAATGGCAGAAATTGAAGTTGTTTCCTAGGACACTCATCAAAGAAGCAAAGAATTGGTACTAGTCCTTAGAATTGGAATCTATCAGACGATGGAGTACCATGCTTGAAATGTTCAATGATAAGTATCAAATGTACTCTTGGGTGTCCAACTTAAGGAGGAAAATTCAAGGGTGGAAACAAGGAGCACATGAAACCTTAGATATCGCCATTGGTCGATACTATGCATTGATGCACAAATGCCCTGGCCATGGTTATTCTCAATTGGCTCAACTCCACCACATTGTAGACGGGCTTCGTAATGAAATGAGGAAAACCCTTAGTGTTTATGCCCAAGGACGATTGTTAGAACTAACTACCCGTTAGATACAAATGTTAATAGAGTAAGTCATCAAAGAGGAGGATGAACTAAGAAAAAGAGGAAGTGTAGAGGAGTATAATTGTGATCCTTCCATTTGCACACGGGAGGTTCGATTTTGTGATAGTGAGGATGAATCTGTATTTAATGAGGGGATGCATAAGAAAGCCTTGTCACTTCAACAATTCCAATATGAACTTATGGTCAAGGTTTATCAGTTAAGGGACTCCATGGATAGCAAATCTCAAGCTGTCCTTAAAATTGCTAAAGAGTCCTAAGAACAAGGTAGTGATCGTGAGCACAAGAGGTGCAAAGAAATTGAACGTGCATATTACAAAGGTAAGGAAAAAATTTCTACAATATAAGAGGTTGTGAATAGTGAATCATATGATGATCATGGATGTGATGTCTACCAGTATGAACATCTTAAGGGGTGTTACCCCATTGTGTCATATCTTCAGGAGTTTGGGATGTATGCCTTACATCCACGACTTACATAAAGGAAAACATCTAGGAGGTTACCTTATCCTCAAGGTAATCTTAGGTAGTTCCACTAGCAACAACCATATTATCCAAGTGGAGTTCCACTGCAATCGTACGAATAGTACCAATAATGGTAGCAACCACAATCATGGGCGCTTGCGTTGCCAAGGCAGCAATACCCTTATAGGCAGCCTGATCCATATGCTTACCAAGTTTAGCAACCCATGTGATGAAGTGCTAACCAGTTGATGCGTCGACTGGGCCGTGTATACGCGGCTCTGTTTACGCAGCCACCTATCCCAGCCTATAAATAAGAGGGCCCTCCGCCTCATTTATCCATCTCTTTAGTAGTGGTAGCAAAGATCTTTCATTTTGTTTCCGTAGGAGTTAGATTATTTTCTCAGTGTATGCCTGTAGTGTGATGATTGTAATTATATGACACCTTTATTCGAGTGTGACGTACTTGGATGCGCACATGACCGGAAATAAAGATCGAGATTACTTCATCATTGCAGCATTCACTTAGTTTAAATTGTTTAATTTCATTGTTAATTTTTTTGTTATTTATTGCTTCCTTAGTTAATATTTATTGCTTTCTTAGTTAATATTTATTTATCATCATTTACTATTCCTATTGTTTAATGCGGAATGAGTACGACTTAATCATGAGCATTTAAGTGTGACTACTTGGTAACCTAGTAGTGTACCTAGGATCTACGCTTGGTAATCCCAGTAGTAGTCGTGCACGAGGTCCAAGATGTGTACGGATGATTAAGGAACGGATGCTCATCACACTTAGGTTAGCTTAGACTTCATTTTCTATTACTCATTAGTTTAATCAAAATTATTCTCCATTGTCTCTAGGAGTAGCACTAATTTAGGATCACATCATATGCCTCACTCTAGACTAAACCATACGTGACAAAGAAAATACTAGTCTAGGTGGGAAGACAACGAACCGTGATCAACGTGTAATGATCTAGATATCACAACTAGCTTGTCTGCAGAGTTCGACCGGATCATGCGTGAACACTTGTATTCGTATGGTTGAGTGTAGGGGTACCTAGCCACTCATCACTATGTCTTCATGTGACTCTTCCAGTCACATTTGTAATATTCAGCCTTACTAACACCCTTCTAATAATTATTGAACTCCATCTCTACATGAAAGAAGGGACATTGCCCCTATCCTTATCCTCCTCCTATCCTTGCACACACTCCTCCTCCAGTTACACAGCTACCACTTGCTCCTCCTATGCAAGGTGAACTGCTCGCTCAATCATAACAACACAATGCTACGAGGGCTATTAATTTGTAATTCAATCATCAATCGGAGGGGTTGAATGCCTGATCAAAGAATAGACCTTTCTTTCGATCCCATAGTCCACCTAAGCCTTCACCTACATCCACAGTTGACAACCCTGCTCTTAGCTCTTCCTTCATATTAGATTTCTTTGGGTCCCCTTCAAACCAAACTCTGCTAAGAATCCATACCATAATGCTTACTTACACTGTGTTTTATTGGATCTGCATAAGAAACCCTACCAGGAAATTAGTTGATCTTAGAAGTCCTCTAATTTATTTATAGATTGTTGGGAATGAATCATGCAAGGCTCTTCTGGATTCAGGTTCTGGTATTAATTTGATTTCTCGTGAGATGTACACTATATGGAACCTACCTCCTCTTAAGAAGAGCAACATTAGATTAGAATTGGTAGACTAGTCCATCATTGTTCCATTGGGACTGGTAGCAGACATTGTGACCATTATCTGTGGGTAGTCTTATCTTGCCAACTTCCTAGTAATCAAAGTGGAGAACTGTAAAGGGGACTTCTCAATCATCATGGGAAGAGCATGACTGAGCTTTGTAGATGCAAGAATAGGCTTCAGAGATCTTTCCCTAGAAATATCTAAAGAAAATGAATTTGGAAAGATTGAGAAGAAGAGAATTCCATGCATCACATACAACAATAACAGGTGTAATTGTGTGAAAAAACTTTGGACCATCAAGCAAGCATCCATCTCTAATGCAAACAATGTGCACTAGAAGTAGAAATTCAAAGGTGTCTATACATAGTAGCCATGAAATAAGAGGGCACCTAGTGGCTGACCGCAGATTTAGAAAGTAGCACACTATGTATGGAACCAATTGAGAGCCTAACATGTGAATATGTCATGAGCATGGATGAACTTGAGTAAGTTCATCACCAACTCTTTGATGATACAAACGATGATACCTATTGGGGAGAGTTGGAAATTCTTGAGAACTTCAAGCAACAACCCCTTGAACTGAAAATGTTACCAATTGGAATGGAATATGTATTTTTAAAGAATAAGAAGCTAGTTGTAATCAATGAAAGACTTGCTCTAGAACAAAAAGAGATGCTATTGAAGGTAATGAAAATATGGTCAGCTGCTTTTGCTTGGTCATATCTTGAACTCACATGGTTGATTCGAGGATATGCTAGCATCACATTTACACTAACCTGGCCATGAAGCCAAAATGACAACCACATAGGTGACTAAACCCCAAATTGAAGCAAATAAGCAAGAAGGAAATTAAGCAACTCCTCAAGGTGGGTTCATCTATCCCATTACAAATAGTGAGTGGGATAGTCCACTCATAATTATATCAAAGAAAGGTGATAAGTGGCGGGTTTGAATCGATTTTAGGCTGCTGAATATGGTAACATTCAAGGATTACTTTTTGTTGCCATTTGTTGACTAGGTACTAGACATAATATTAGGGCATTGCTACTATAGCTTCCTAGATGGTTATAGTGGCTATAACCAAATTTAAATTACACTTGAGAACTAAGCAAAGACAACATTCACGAGTCCTTGGGGGACTATTGCATATCGTAAGATGTTGTTTGGTCTATGTAATACTCCTAGCACATTTCAATGCTTTGTCCTAAGCATCTTTCAACAACAAATCAATAGTGTTGTAGAAGTCTTCATGGATGAGTTCTTCACCGATGGAGCTGTATGTGAGAAAGCCATAGACCTTCTTGAGCAAGTGCTGAAATGGTGTGTTGAAACTAACTTGCAACTCAATTGGTAGAAGAGTCACCTCATGGTCCATGAGGGCATTGTATTGGGGTACAAAATATCGCAAGCAGGAATTGAGGTGGATTCTGAAAAAATAAGGATCATCCAAGGAATAACCTATCAGCTGGAAATAGTTAAATATGTTTGGTCATTCCTTGGACACATTGGCTACTATCGGCGATGCATATAGAATTTTTCTAAGATCACAAAATTGTTGGTTGAACTAACATAGAAAAATGCTCGTTTTGTCTGGACCCCAGAATGTGAAAAAGCATTCTAGCAATTGAAAGAAAGGCTTGTGAAAACTTCAATTCTACACACACTTGATTGGTTCAGACCATTTCACATCATGATAGATGCATTGAATTATGCTTTGGGAGTTGTGTTAATGTAGTTAGATGACAAGTAACATCCATACTACATCCACTGCACCAGTTGAAGCATTGTGGGTGCACAATTGAACTACACCACTATAGAAAAAGAATTGATGGTAGTGGTGTTTGCTCTGGAAAATTTTTGGCATTATGTGCTTGGATACAAGGTTTTGTGCATATAGATCATAGTGCCATATGCTTCCTAATGAACAAGCCAATGGTGAGCCCTCGTGTCATATGGTGGTTGGTGATCTTGCAAGAATTTGATCTTTACAATGGTAAATCGAAAGGGCACTAAGAATGTGGTCGCTGATCACTTGTTTTGGTTACGATGGGATGACAAAGAGGGTGAAAATCCATTATCTGATTTGTTTCTTGATGAACTTCTCTTTATTAGAGAAATTATTGAACAAATTCCCAATGAGCCAAAATGGTATGATAACATTCTCACCTATCTTGTCACTTAAAAGATGCCACAAGGGTTGGACTATCATAGGAAACAATAGTTTTTTCACCAAGTAAAGAATTTCATGGAGATCAACGGACACATCTACAAGTTGGGCGCTAGTGGCCTGGTTCATTGGTGTGTCCCTAATGCTGATCAATTGCTCATTCTCTAAGATGCTCATGAAGGTCCTTGTGGAGGACACTATGTTGGGAGATGCACGACCATTAAAATCCTGATGGCAAAGTACTATTGACCAACACTCTTTAGGGATGTTTGCCATTTCATATGCTTTTGTGAACGATGCCAACAAGATGGTGGAATGACTACCTAAATGGAGGAACCTCAACAATGGATTCAACCTTTACAACCATTCAACATTTGGGGCATCAATTTCATGGGACCCATCATGCCCATGTTAAATCGAAAGACATACATCATAGTCGTTGTTGGCTATTGTATGAAATAAGAAAAAGTAGCAACCATCATTGACTATACATCTTCTACTATTGCTCAATTTGTACAACAAAATGTTGTAAATAGGTTTGGTGTGTCATATGCTTTGATTTCTGACAATGGAACTCATTTTACAGGCACTAATTTTTGGAAGCTCATGCAATGCTTAGGGGTTAAACACAAACTCACAGCACCTTACCATCCCTAAGCTAATGGTTAAGATGAGGTTACGAATAGGGAAATCACAAGGATACTAACAAGAATTGTTAGTAAGTATAGGAAGGACTGGAGCACAATACTCAATGATGTCCTTTAGGCCCACCACTCAACTTGGAAACTTCCTATAGGCTACTCTCCTATGAGCTTGTGTATGTTAAACTGCCAACACTTCTTATTCAATCTAAACTCCATACACTTTCAATGGCTTGTGACGTTAACCTTGACTTAATTTTGGCTCAAAAAGAATGATTGATGAACCTCAACTTGTTAGATGAAAATCGATTAGTGGCCTTATCATCTAATGAGTTGTACAAGGCTTATAACAAAAAGCATCATGACCTAAAAATTAGAAAAGTTAAATTTCAACTAGGAGATAAAGTTCTCTAATGGAACCCCACACATGTACCTCAACGAACTAAGTTCCAAATGTTGTGGGAAGGACCTTATATCATTTATGAAAATTTTCCTTTAGGGGCCATGATGATTTATAAACCTGAGAGTCTAAATAACAAAATGCTGGTCAACACCCAACAAATTAAGCCTTTCCATGAGCATATGCCAGCTAACACAACAAGCACCTCAACCAATGGATAGCCATGCTCCATATTTTGGATCTCCTCCTTTCAACTTAATCATGGGGGAGATGGCCAACCATGCTAACTATTTAAGTGGCTACTTAGTTTTTCAACTTTTTTGTTTTGCACATTTTTCATTTTACAACTTTTGATTTTACATGTTCTTTGTTTTACATCTTTTTGTTTTTATGTTATTAATCTTTTCTAATTTTTTATTTTACACCATCGTTAGTACATTTGATATTTCTTGAATAATTTATACTTTCCTCTATATTTTCTTTTATTTGATGTGATTTTCTAAATTTTTGTTAATAAGTGCTAGGTACATTGGTAATGTGTTACTTGATGGTGGTATGTACTATTTTTGTTATTTGATTGTTGGTGTTTGGTTTCTAGCTTTAAATTTCATTACAGATAATTAGGACATGGTTTCTTTTTCATGTAACAAGCAGTGAGTCCACAACATCCACCCATCCACATGTTCTATGGTTTTCCTTGTTTTGGAAATGTGTAATTAATTTGTAACTTTGGTAGTTTCTAGAATTGGGAAAGATTCAAAGGTTTGAACAAGGTGTGGCTTCAAGGGGATTCAGTATTCTTTGTACTTTTCTATTTGTGTAGGTGCATGTGTGTTTGCATGAATTTCTTATTGTTCTGTGCCAATCAATAAAGAAAGTTGAATAAGTCCTTGCATGGTGTGGTTCTTATCAAAAAAAAAAAAAAGATGAGGATTCAAAGCATATCCCTTGGACAAAATAAATGCATACGCCCTTGCACAGGGTGGTTCTCATTAAGGAAAAAAAAGATGAGGATTCAAAGCACACCCCTTGGACAAAATAAATGCATGTGTCTTTGCATGGTGTGGTTCCCATTTCAAAAAAGAAAAAAGAAAAAAGAAGGGAATTCAAAGCACACCCCTTGGATAGAATAAACGAGCTATAAGCACTGATGATGGAACTTGTCTTCTCTAACTAAGGCCCTTTCTCACTTCCTACTTCTTCTCTAATTTGGAATGATGGTTGTTTTGTGGGAGCACTCTTGTGTATTAGGGGATGGATTGGTCTTAGAATGGTGATGCAAAGTCACTAAAAGTGGTTGGTTTTGGTCTGGATTGAGCATGGATCCTATTAGGTCATTTAACCACAAAATCCACAAGGGACTTCATGTGACCATAGTTAGGAACTCCATTTCACACACTCTCTCTTATCCATCTATGCTTTCCATGTTCCACCTCATTGATGGTTTTATGTTTTGGTTCGATGTCCTGGTTTGATATGCTGGAATTCTTAGTTAGTTACTTTTGGATTTTTGTACTTAACCTTTTGTAACCATTAATCATCCATGGAGCCCACAGACTCTTTGGTTTGAAGTTATGGAAGGGCATAAAAGGCCTATGCCTACTTTGGGGAGGATTCACTTGCACATCTTTTGGTTGGGTTAGTTAAGTTGTTTATCATTAGACATTTTTACAATCAAATTCTTTCTGTTTACTCCATTAATGACATCCAATTGTACACATCTTCACAATAGTTTTCAATGAATTCTTCTTTTCATTATTGTGAATTCTTATACCCTCTTCAAATATTTCCTTGTATTGAACCTTTTCAAATTTAATGGACTGCTTAATTTAATTAACCCTATCTATCAACCTTCTCACTAACACTACCAAAGAAACCAATCTACCATAATCATAACTTAGTTGAGTGCAACCACCAATGAGACAAGGCATTTAATAGTTATGTGTTACACATTGCATACTAATTCATGATCTTGTTGTGATTACAGTGGGAAACATGGATTGGAAGCGAGACTATCTTCACCAAGGATGATGCAACATTACCACACAATGAGGATCATTAGTGATCAAAGGATCTCTTCTCTCTCTCTCATTTTCCTGCTGCTAAGAGGTGTTGGATGTTAATATTCTCCAAGGTGTTCACTCCTCTTCTCATGAACATCCAATGTTGTAAAAATTGTAATTCCATACACTTGGGCACTTAGAGTCTATATTTTTGTTTCATCTAGGTCAGTTTGTCATGTCAGTCAATAAGTCCATACCTACCCAATATGTTATATTGTAAAGAACTTATTCATCCTCTTCTTCACTTGAGGACGAGTTTTCATTCAGGTGTGGGGGTATGATGAATCACTGTCTATGTTAGCGACGATGTTAGGAATGCGATGTTAGGGCCTAGATCTGGCATTGGATGTGCGACATCGGTGTATATTACCCAATTCTATAAATACCGCACTTGGGCTCCCATTTTGAGTAAGTTTTGAATAGTTTTAGTTTCAGTTTTCAAGCAAGGTAGAGAAGCTATTGTAGTTTATTTTCCTAAGAGTTAGAATATTTTCATAGTGCTCACAGAAGGAGTCCAAAGTGTGTATAGCTCTTTATTTAAGCACTAATGTACTTGAGCATAATAGTGTGATGGGAATAAAATGAATGCTTTTGGCAATCTTTGCAGCATTGAGAATAGCTTGGTATTTTCTTTAGTGCATTTTACTTTCTTGCTCTTTATTTTAATGCATTTCAATTAAGCAATTTAATTCCAGTAGTTAATAAACATGAGCATGACCACTTCAAGCATTCATATAGTACTTGGTAACCCAGCAACACTTAACATTTGGTAGCCCAGCAGTGCTATATGTGTTCAAGAAAGTAGGGCGGTTACTTGTGTTAGGCTAGCTATGCAATAGACATTAGTTTCAATCTACTCTACCCTTTATTCTTGTTGTAGGCTATTACATCCATAAAACATAAAACGATAAAAATTCATATACCTCAATTACACTTAAACATACCCTTGAGCCTCACAAGTGTAGTTGCGAAGACAACGAATGTTCTCAATGTTGTTTCATTTGCTAGAGGAACTAGTGTATGAGATAACTATAGGTCCATGGAATTCAACCGGATTGCGCATAACACCTTAGTGATTCATATGGTTGGGCGTAGGGGTACCTCACTGCTCATCAATGATATTTTTTATATGAATTCTAATATGTTCATAGGACCTAATGGGAGAAATATTTTAAAGTCTTTATGGAATGCAAAAAAAAAAAAAGGTCTACTAATGATATTGATTGGATTGACTAGTAACAACAAACTACTTGTAGAGCTAGAAATTATGCTAGATGGTTTGGAGTGTAGTTTGCTAACTATAAACATTGAGTTGAAGAAGATCTTGCAAAATCTCTTAAGAAAATGCAAATTCTTTTAGACTAAAATCCATTTGATTTTGAAACATAAAAAGTAAAGCTCCATTTTTTAGCAACGACCTTTAGTTTAACAAATAGTAAAGCTCCAAGTTTTGATAGTTTTCCAATTGAATTTTTAAAAAAGCATTAACATCGTTGAAGATGATCTCTTTTATGTTTTCTAAGAAACCATTAAAATAGTTTTTTTAGTAAAAATGTTAATAAAGGTGTGATTCATCTTTTTTCTAAGAATGGAAATCTTCAACATATTGGTAATTGGAGGTCTATGACTCTTCTTAACAATACTTGTAAAATTTTATATAAATACATGGCTTGCCAAATTTAGAATTTATTAAAGATATCATTAGAACTAAGCAGATTGGTTTTATTAAAGATAGCCATACCTTAAATAATGTCATTACAGCTTGGGAGGGAATGTTATTAAGCTAGATTATGCCAAAGCTTATGATAGAATTGAATGGAATTTCATTATTTCTTATCTCTATAAATTGAGATTTGATGATTATTTTATTTGTTTTGTTCATATCCTACTCATTGATGCTAATGCTCAAGTTGCTACTAATATTGGATTAAATCCCTCATTTTCTCTTCAATAGTTAGTTCGCTAAGGTTGTCCTCTAGTTCTCTATCTTTTTATTATTGCTACAAACTTTTCTTCACATTATCTACATTATGATCTTCAAAGGAATATCATTAAGAGAATTCAATTGATGATCAAGGTATGTAATTGTTTAACATGCACTTTGTGCAAATGATTCTTTTTTTATGATCAACAATTCTTTACAATATATCAATACTGTTTTAGCTAAAGTGAAGGATTACTGTATGCCATTTGACTCTTGGATCAATTAACAAAAATATGTTATTTATTGTAATAGTAACATTGATGAGTGGATTATTCTCAAGCCTTCAAAAATCTTAAAAAAAGATTCTATCTTCCAAATTTTAGAAATATCTTTTTTCTTTTAAGCCTTATTTTATGATTTTATAGAATTATGTGGTTGATAAAATTGAAAAGAAGGTTAATAAGTGAAAATAAGAAAAAGCTTACCTTTGTTGACAAAGTTTTGGTTATTAAGAAAATGCTTCAATTAGCTCATATTTATTACTCCAATCATTGGTGATGAGTGGTGAGGTACCCCTACACTCAACCATACGAATACGAGTGTTTCATGCATGATCCAGTTGAACTCCACAGATGGGCTAGTTGTGGTATCCAGATAGTTACTCATTGATCGTAGTTCATTGTCTTCTCACTTGGATTAGTATTTGCTTTGTCATGTATAGTTTAGCCTAGAGTGAGGTGTATGATGTGTTCCTAAACTAATGCTGCTGTTAGAGAGAATGGAAATTAATCTTTAATTAAGCTAGGAGGAAAAGGAAGAGAGAGTTAAACTAATAGAAGATAGGGAAAGAGAATCTAAGCTAGCCTAAGTGCGATGAGCATCTGTTCCTTAATCATCTGTACACATCTTAGCCCTCGTGCACAACTACTACTGGGATTACCAAGTGCATGGCCCAAGTACGTTACTAGGATACCAAGCAGTCACATGTAGATGTTCGTGATTAAGTCGTACTCATTTCACATTTAATAATAATAATAATTAAATAATTAAACTAAGTGAATGTTGTAATGATGAAGAAATCTCGATCTTTATTTTCGGTCATGTGCGTGTCTAAGTACGTCACACTCGAATAAAGGATGCCATACAATTACAATCATCACACTATGGGCATGCACTGGGAGAAAGGGTTGAGATGAAAAGAAGGACAAAAAGACTCTAAAAAAACTAACTTCTAAAATCGACTCTTCCCATGTGCCTACATGTGTACTTATAGGCCCACATAGGAACCATGATATCATGTACCCAATATCTCTTATGAGGTTGCGATATCACATATTCGATAATGGGGGTCTCATATCGGGACCTATTAGACTTGGTATCATGTACCTGATATTAGGGGTTTGAGAATAGGGGTTCGATAATAGGACTTGACAGACCATGGCTCATCATACCCCCACAACTGAATAACAACTCGTCCTTGAGTTAAAGAAAGTGAGGAACAAGTTAAATTGATTACAGAGTGGATAGGTATGGGATTATTGACTGATTAGGAATTTATTCATGCTACAGTGGAGAATTAAAAAAAATTTGGACATAGACACAAAAGACAAACTTGTGGAACTCATCGGATTCCCGGTAGTGGTGGCTCCTTCATGGGTGCCTTTCCTTTGTTCTGTGCACCAGGCTTCTGAGATCGATATTGTTGAAGAAGTGCCTGACATTTCTTCTCTTCTATTTGTGGATTATGAGTCGTCCATGCTGATGTTCCAATGTTTGATGGAGTTGGTACTTTCCATGGACATGGTAGCTGTAGGAACACTTGATTGGCCTTGACATGCCATGCCACAAATAGCTATCATTCCTCTTCATAGGCTTGGGCCCTGACCTCTCCTGCTTTTGCTTGGATATATTATGTAGTAACAGGAGTTGCATGATGGATGCTAAATGATTATGCCTCTTGCTTTGCATGTTCTGCATGAGGTCCACCTTGAGAAGGTCTTCCTTGTTGTCCGCTTTTAGGGGCCATCTATAATCACACAAAGATCAATTGTTAGTAAGGTTATTGAAAGAAGTTCAATGATTTCATACCTTACTCATTGCCTTTAATAAATGTTGAATTCTTCACTTAGTATGATTTTAGAGTTAGAAATTCTTTCAAGGAAGTTGCCCTAAAATTTTAATGTCGAACCTGATTTGTTTAGGTGACACATAAAAGGATATGTAATGGTTTTGAGGAACGTTTGATAAAATGATGACAAAGGAAAGAATAGATTTGGCAATGAAGTACTTGGAGGGTATAAAATGATGTGGTGGTGTGCAACAAGTACAAATTACAAAAGTTATGCTAGTGGGTCCTCCCCAAAGCAGGTTCCTACCTATAATGCCCTTACATAACCACAACTTAAAATGTCCATACCATCACTCCAAAATCAAGACCAAGTCCATGCCTCTGATTAGTGACATTGCATTGCTTCTTCCAATGATGGACAACCATAAGAGCACCATGATGGCAAGGTGTATGATCACTTGGCGTTTCGTACAAGGGAGGAGTGATTTTTCTTTATGGCACTCATTATTTTTTTAAGTATTGCTTAATCTAGAGAAGCTGCCTACCTTCAGGCATGGGTGCATGTATTTCCAGTGGGACCCCCTAGAATAACATTAATTTTTTAGGTTGAGTGCCTTTTGATTACTCTTACTCCCATTTTTCATTAGATCTACAAGGATCTTAGTATAAGAAAGCTGCATGATAACTCTTACAGATGTCACTAAAGAGAATCCACAAGTCCCCTTAATGTCACACCCTAATCATTCCCTCTTGATCCATTCTTCTTCGTTCTAGGTATAATAACACAAAATTACTTTAAGTTGTAATGATTAGGAATATCATTGTACCCAAGATAGAACCCCTTATTAATAAAATGGATGGGTGGATGTTATGGGCTCGCTATCCACATAATGAGTCACTTGAGACTTGATAGCATAAAACAACACCTCAACCAATGGTTCACATGAGTGTTTTATTCCTAGATGAGATTACTCATAAAAAGGTAAANTTGATATAGTAGGGAAAGTTATAATATGTGGTTAATTTATAAGGAGTTGACCCACTATAGTACTTATGACTGTAAGATGGTATGCGAGTATCACCATGTCTCCCCATGTGGCTATATTCATTGACCCCCATGGTTGTTGGAGTATTGAGTGCTGGCCTTGATAAGGTAACATGAGGTGTTGGGTTTGAAGAGGTAGATGCACCACAGTGTTGGACTTGCGTTGGGTTGGAGGATACAGTGGTCGCGGAACTGTGCTGTTCCTTCTTACAGTCATGTCTAAAGAAGGGATGCCTTCGATGTTGTAGAGGATTCCCACTGTTGATAGTAGAAGCATAAGTAGCATTCATAGGCTGGTGCTATGGTGCAGAACCTTTTGGAACACTTGGTGGCAATGTAGAAGGAGGTGAAGGATGAAAATGTTGAAATTGAGGAGAAGTATAATTTACACAAGGTGGTGGTATTGTTGGTGAGGATATAGGTTGATAGTGTTGAGGAGAATAATAATAGTGTGGCAAGATAGAAGATGTTGACCCAGTTGGGGAAACAGGATGTTAAACTTAATAAGCACTTGAACTCGGATGATATGAAGGGTGTAACCAGTTTGGGGATGACCTCCCCCATGACTAGGATCGTTGCCACTATGATTGAACACAGTATCTCTGTACGAACTCTGGGTGCAACAATCCTGTAAATGTGACAAGACTCCTATGAATGTGACAGGATTGGGCATTGGCCCTTGGGGTGATCGTACAGGAAAATGTTGCATTGATATGTATGATTGGAAGTTAAGTTCTTATTATCTTCTACCCTTCTTTTCAATTGCCTAAGGGTATTTTTTTCTTACTTATTGTTTCATCATGAATGTACCTTCAATAATGTTAGCATATTCTCTGCATTTTTTATGCATCCATTCCATCATCTTATTGATCTTTGCCTCAACTTCATCCAATGATTTTAATACTAGCAAGATGGTTCTACCTCCTTGAGATGAGTTGATTTCTCCTCTTCATTATCCTAGGCCCTTGTTAATTTAAGGTTTTGGACCTGTTGAGATTTTTCAATGTTCCCCCATTTAGCCATTTCTC
>MNCI01034405.1:29377-68257 GCA_015680685.1 Gnetum montanum | reverse complement strand
CATCCATTATCAATGTTGTTCCACATACAGGCATCATGGAAGGCTTGTAAATGATGTTGTGGATGTAAATCATAGCCTTTGAAAAACTTGGGAAAGTTGTTTAAGTCAAGCCTAGGTAGACAGATTTCCTTACGATGCCTGCAGGACATTTGAACAGCCTCTTGTATTTCCATTAGCTTTGTAGTGGCCAGTTGGGGTTCATCGTCACTAGGTATGTTATGCATTCGTGAGTTGTGATGATGTTGTCTTTGTTTATGTTCATAGGAAACCCCTACATTAGATTGAGTACTCCAAACTTTGTCTTCTTCATCATATAATTCGTTGGTTCTCCAATGAATTTCCCTACTAGTTGTTGCGTTATCGTAGTCTTGTGAGAGAGACATGGTTGTAAATTTGTGTGTGTTTTAATTGCAATTATTTCTTTCTGAAAGATATATCATCAATACTTTATTACAATGAACTTGTGTGATGTAACTAATCTAAATAACTAGCACTGTTCCTGACAATGGAACCAATGATGAGTGGCAAGGTACCCCTACACTCAACCATACGAATACGAGCATTTTACACACGATATGGTCGAAGTCTACAAATAGGCTAGTTGTGGTATCCAGATAGTTACTCGTTGATCGTAGTTCGCTGTCTTTCCACTTGGACTAGTATTTGCTTTGTCACGTATGGTTTAGTCTAGAGTGAGGTGTATGATGTGTTCCTGAACTAATGCTGCTGCTAGAGATAATGGAAATTAATCTTTAATTAAGCTAGGAGGAAAAGGGAGAGAGAGTTAAACTAATAGGGGATAGGGAGAGAGAATCTAAGCTAGCCTAAGTGCAATGAGAATATGTTCCTTAATCATTTGTACACATCTTAGGCCTTGTGCACGACTACCACTGGGATTACCAAGCGCATGGCCCGAGTACGCTACTGGGATACCAAGTAGTTACATGTAGATGCTCATGATTAAGTTGTACTCATTCCACATTTAATAACAATAAAAATTAAGTAATTAAACTAAGTTAATGCTAGAATGATGAAGTAATCTCGATCTTTATTTTCGATCATGTGCATGTCTGAGTACGTCACACTCGAATAAAGGATGTTGTACAATTACAATCATCACACTACGGTCATGCACTGGGAGAAAGTGTTGAGAGGAAAAGAAGGACAAAAAGACTAAAAAAACTTACTTCTAAAATTGACTCTTCCTGTGTGCCTACATGTGTATTTATAGGCCACATAGAAACCATGATATCACTTACTCGATATCGCTTATGAGGTCATGATATTGCGTACTCGATAACGGGGGTCCGATATTGGGACCTATCAGACCTGGTATCATGTACCTGATATCTAATAGGGGTATGATAACAGAACCTAATAGACCATGGCTCATTAGTTGGGATCCTTCTAAAACTTATTATGATAGAATTGATCATATTATCTATTGGTTTCTTTGGTCTACTAAGCAACATAGAAAAGGTTTTTCTAGAATTGCTTAGGATATTTGCACTAGTAGCAAGAAAGATGAAGGACTTGGCTTCATTAATTATTATAACTAGGGTATTTCTCTAGCTGCAAAATGGATTGCAAAGTGTATTAATGGAGATGATGTTTAGATTCTCTTTTTAAGAAATAGACTTATGTAAAGAAAACCTAAGAATGATAATAATTGGTCTTCTAATAACTTTCTTTACTATTTTCTTTTTTCTTAGACCATTTCTATTTGTGGTTCTCTATTTTTTAAAGAAATTTAGAAGATGTGATACAAGCTTAGTAAATATTGGAATTACAATCATATTACAATTTTGGAAGATATTCTTAAGCAAATTAACCCATGGTGGCTTCTTTTTAATGAAGAAGTTTGGGCTACTAATGCATCTAGATTGTGTACCACTTGGAGAAAATTTAAAATCACCATAGTTACTTGGAAATCCTTTATGGTTTGAATAGAAAGAGAAAAAGGAATTTTAAATAATTAATTTCTAATCTTAAAAATTTATTTAAAGTTAACAACAGTGTACATTAGGCGTTTCGAAATATTTTTTAGAAGAATGACATATCTATTTTTCCTTTTAATTCAAAAGTTGCTTACGAGATTATTACAAAGATGATTTTATTCATAGCAAATTCAACAAAACTTGGAAAATGCAACTACCATTACACTTTTAGATGAGAAAAATGAAAATTTTTTGGAGAGCTCCTACCTTTCTTAACAGTTATATTTTTTTTATAGTATCTTATTCATCAAGGTCTTTCAATCAATCATCTTAAATATATGTGAAATGTTTTCCCTCAATGTCCTCTTTGTACAAGTAAAGATTTATTTTCTAACATTTTTTAAGTATTATTACTTAGCATGCTTGGACATGGACATCCGGAATTTGTAACAACTTTTAATTGAGCATCAATGAAGTCATTCTTGGTGATGAGCTTGCTTTGTCTACTTTCTTTCTTTACATTTGAAATTATCTACTTTGGTATGCAGTTATTTTTTACTAGCAAGAACATAACTATAATATCTCTTTAGAAGTAAAATATTAGATTTTCAAAAATGTTTCTTTTCAGCTACAACTTTAGGTAAAAAGCCTTCTTGTGAAATTTGAACTATTAATTTATTTTCTATGTTGAAATTTTTTATGTTGTATTAATAATGACATTGTATGAATGCCCACATATTTAATATTTTTAACTATTTAGGAATTATGTTAAATAATAGATATAAAGAGTATGCCCATGTACCAAAATTAAAAGTTTGTTAATTTAACATCCATAAATCATGGGATATGATTTAAAATAGTAGATGTGTTAATGCCTAAGTTGGGTAGTGTTACTTATATAAATTTGTAATCAAAGAAAGAAAATAATTGAAATCGTTTTATGCTCCAAATGGTATGTTTTAATTGTAAGTTTTTGCTACCATTTTGATTCCATATTTTGGTGTCCATCACCTTAATTTTCTCTATGCTCATGGTTTCTTTGCAGCCAATAATTAATATCAGAGTGAGTATCTTCTAAAAGGCTTCATTACCTAAAGTAAATGGTCCTACACTTTTAATCTCTACAATTTGTTTTTAAATTTCTTGTTTTAGTAGCCTTGCAAAGCTTGGGCATTCGAAATTATCTTGCTTTGTAAGTTAGAGCTTACCAATGCTTCTACATTCACATTATCATCAAGGAAAGTGTGACTTAGGTAATGGATTAGATGTTAGCAATGTGCTATCTTTAGCATCAAAATCATATTCAATGACATGATTTTTGGTTGATTGGACAATAGAATTTCCTACAAAGTATTTCTTGGTAGTGGATGCAATCATGACAATCAATTTTCATTTTGCTATGTAGCTTCAAATTTTGCAAAATTTTAATTGAGGGTGAAAAAAAAGTAAGTAAAAAGTGTTATTTATTTATTTATTATTATTTTGGTATAAATGAGGTTGAAAAGACAGGTCTTGCGAGTCATTGTCACCATCATTATGATTAGGGATTGGGAGTTCACCAAGTTTTAAAGCTTTTTGATGTAGCAGTCATGGTTGTAAATTTTACTTTATAGTCTTTTTTACAATTGATTTTTCATTCAAAGATTCTATACCATGAAGTTGATTATAACGTGGGAAGAATGTTAATGTGAGTTTAGCCAAAAATCAAAAATACATATCATTACTATAATGTACCATGATTTTCTAAGATACATGGTTGATTAAAAACAAAGTATTAAATGATGCATCATGAGGATCTTTTACCAGCGACATGGAAATTAGTCATTAGAAGTGCATGAAAAATACTTTTCTTTGGAATTTAAAAAGATGTTTGATTAAGGGGAAGGAGAAATGATTGTTAATTTGATCCACGTTATGGTTGGGGAATCCAAGATTAAAATCCAAATTGGTGAAGAGAGTTTTTGGTAATGGGATGTTCTAGTGATAAGATCAAGTGGCTACCTTATAGATGAGGAGATGCTTTGGTGAAGAGAATTTTTTTGCTTATTTTTCAAATAGTAGAAATTAATTTTGTTTGAAGTATGATTGGACCTTATTTGGAGGTTGCATTGTCAACCAAATGTTAGGTTTTTTGGTTAGCTGTTGACTTATCATGCAATGCTCACTCAAGAAAAACTCTAGTGATGGGGTCTTACCATGGCCTCCCCATGTATCCTTTACTATAAGGAGATTGAAACCACGACACAAATTTTGAAGGAATATCTACTAACAAAGGTTGCAAGTCGATTTATGCACACATGGATTGGGATCATGTGGAATCAATGTTGGGCGATGATTATAGAAGGGCCCATCATTCAAAGTCACTTGAATGAGATTTCATTATGGATGAAGGTTATGTGGAATATTTGGCTCAAGTGGAATGCTCACACTTTTTATGAAAAGTGCCAAAACTCTCCCTTTAAATGCATCTTGAAAGTATTCGCCAACTTCCACTTGTGGGAAAGCATCCATAAATGCATGATGACAACGTTTAGTACTCATGATTCCTTGTGGAATGAGCTAATGTGGCATTTGTAAACTATGTGTTATTCTATTTTTCTAAATATGCATACCCTCTATTTTAAATGAACTTTATGATGTTGCACATGACTGATGAGTGGCGAGGTACCCCTACACTCAACCATACGAATATGAGCATTTCACGCACGATCTAGTCGAACTTCGCAGACGGGCTAGTTGTGGTATCTAGACAGTTATCCTTAGGTTGCAGTTTGCTGTCTTCCCACCTGGACTAGTATTAGCTTTGTCATGTATGGTTTAGTCCAGAGTGAGGTGTATGATGTGGTTCTAACCTAATGCTACTCCTGAAGGCAATGAAGGTAATATTATCTAAGTTAAGAGAGAAGGGTCAGAGAGAATCTAAGCTAGACTAAATGCGATGAACATCCATTCCTTAATCATTTGTACACATGTTGGACCTCGTGCATGACTACCACTAGGATTACCAAGTGTAGATCCTAGGTACGCTACTAGGTTACCAAGTAGTCACACTTAAATGCTCGTGATCAAGTTGTACTTATTCCGCATTACTAGGAGTTTAGGGTGAAGAGATATTAACTAAGAAAGCAGTAAATAATAATAAAACAAATAATTAAACTAAGTGAATGTTGCAATGATGAAGTAATCTCAATATTTATTACCAGTCATGTGCATGTCCAAGTACGTTACACTCGAATAAGGATGCTGTACAATTACAATCACCACACTGCCGAGCATACACTAGGAGGAAAAGGGTTGAGAGGAAAAGGAAAAACTAAAATCAAAACTAAAAACTAAACTGATGCCTATTAAAACTGTCTACCTCTTATTTATGGATGAGAAGACAAGTTGCGATATCATAGTTGACTAAAATGGTGACTTGTCATACCCCCACGACTTAATGAAAATTCATCCTCGAGTTATAGTGAGAACAAGCTTCATTGATTACATAGTGGATAGGTATGGGATTATTGAATGGTGAGAATGGGTTTATGCCGTAGTGTGGAATCAGAAAAAATTGAGACATAACACAAAAAATATGAAAAGAAATCCTACAGCTCCATGTATTCTGTTACATCCTAAATCTGCATGTATGGTTATCATATCACAAAGCTCACCATAGGTATGGCAAATAATTTTTTAGGAAGCTCCATGTATTTTGCTACATCCTAACATTTGCCAAATGTGAAAAGAAAAATGTTAACATGGCAAGGTTAGCATATCACAGGTTTGCCAACTCCATGTATTCTGTTAGATCCTAAATCTGCAGGTTTCGATTCTTAACTTCCACCTAGTGGGCTAAGGCATATGTGTCCAATATGGCCCACCAGTCAATGTGTTGAGCACTAAGAGCGTTGATGTGGGCCTTGGCCATATGGATCTTCTTTTCGAGGATCTGTTTGTACATCCCCACCTAGTCCTGGAAGTGCTCCTTTAGCTTTTCATGTCATTTAGCCTCATTTTTTCACGCGCTTATTTCAATGGCTATCTTTTGGAGGATGGCACATACCTCCCCCATTGAGAGGGTTCGGTTCTCTCTGGCTAAAAAACTCATGTCTTGGTTGACCAGATGAATTTTTCTTGCAACTGATGAAAGTGTTCTTTGAGAACATTCTTTTACTTCTCCAAAGAAGTTAGCCTAAGGTTGTCGATAACAAGCTACTTGTTTTCCTCTTGTAAGGCCTTGAGTGCCTTGGTATGCATAGTAGATTTGTACCTATGCTGAAGAGGCATCCCAAAAAGGCTTCCCTTTTTCCTCAACCACCTTCTTATTCTTCATTAGTAGCTTGGTTAGTTGCTCAATTCTGAAGCTATCTAGTTGGTCTGTAGGAACAAATTGCAAAGGGTCTCGCTGTGCTTCTTGTAGGACCACGAGGTTTTCTTGTAACTTCTGCACCTTTGCTTCAGCATGCTTGACCCTCACCTTTGTTAAGACGAGCTTTTCCTTAGTGGTAATGATGTCTGATTGAATTGTTGTAACATCTTGAGGGATGTCAAACAGAGACGTCATTACTTGTCCTATTTGTAGAAATCGATCAAGTGCATCCTCATTTTCCGCAGGAGTCATTGAGGTTCTGGCCAAAGTTTGAGCATCTCATGCTCTTGTGAGATCTGTCGGTGGTACAATAGGTACATTAAATGATTCTTTGATGTGGTCCGTGATCACTTCTGTGACTCTTGCTGCATTCTGGTGTTGCATGACCACCACTGTGGCCACTTCACTAGTTTCTAATTGCACTTGGAAAGATGCAACGTTTCTCGAGATTTGTTGTGACCAACTACTTTTCCCTCCTCCTATGTGGATAGATACCTCACCCCTTGCATGATCTAAAGAAATTGTGGATTGTATGGTATCGTCAATGACACGGAAGAGGTTTGCATCATCACAACTTCCCCAATTGATCATCTCGACGATGGCCTTGAGATGGCTCATCGACGGTCTGTAATCTTGCAGTGGTGGTGGTCGGTCTTGGCTTGTGCTAGGCCCTGCTTCCTATTGGTGACTGGGCCCTACAAGTTGAGTTGCAGTTGGTTCAACCATCTGTACTTTTCCTTGTTCTGGTCCCAGCGTCTCACCAATGATTTTCCTTGTAGTTGGTGGTTTTTACAATTCAGCATATGAAGCATTCTGGGCTTTTTGGAGGACATCATTGGTGTATCCTCTGATACCAGCACATTGGCACAACTTCCTAATAAGATAGGGGAAGGGTAAGGAAAGCTTCCCTATCTTCTGTTCCTTGAACAGAATTAGAATCTACGTGAAATATAGATGAGGCAAGTTAGCATTAACCTTCCCCATCAGCACTTCACATCCCCTTGCCGCATATGTGGAAACCTGTTTTAGGTCCTTCATGGGGAAGAGATGATAAATTCCAATTTTGAAATAAATCCTCTCTTCTGTCGTCAACTCTCTAAATGTCTTATCTTTGCCATATGCTCTCTCCAACCAAACTCATCGTGCATCGGGGTCTGAACAAGTAGATAACTGAGAAACTTTTGGCCCTGTATTCAGAAGGTTTAATAATTCTGAAATGGTTTGCATGGAGAAATCAACTGTCACACCACAAATGTCAATGGTGGTGCCTTGTTCCCTATTGTGCTAGAATTGGTACGTCTCCCCTAGGTACCAGGCACTGCTTGTAGAGAGGATAGGCCATAAGGGAGACCCTTTGAAGTGGTCCCTAATGGCCTCAAGAGAAAACTCTACAAAAGATTCAAAGTTTAATTCCACAATCATCACAGTGAATGTGGACCTTTCATGGATAGCCTGAACACAATCTTGGGGCAATGTGAGATGTTGTCCCTGTTCAGGTGTACCAGCAGCTCCTCTTTCCACCTGCCCGGACTGTACGGTAAGAGGGTCTTCTTGATGAATGATAAATAAGTGTTCCTCCTGCTCTGTGTGTTGTCTAGCAGGGACTTGTTCTTCACCTCTCCTGGGTCGTTTGTTTCCACCTTGAGCAGGACTTTCCTGTTGTTCATGTTTCGGGGCCATCTTGAATCACACGGGGTGAAGCGTTAGTAAGGTTATTTCCAAAGTTAAATTATACCTTACTACTTGCCTTAATTAATTCATTTTATCTCCGTGTGATGTTGCCTAAAAGATTATAATAGTGAGTCTATTTTACTTAGGTGGTTTTCAATTTTAATTTCCTAGTGTACCTGAAGGGATGAAATTATTTTTGGCATAATTATTGTAAATGTTATAACTAATTACCCTTGATAATGTTCTTTGGGTGATGATAAATTCCAAAAAAATTATATGCTTTTTGGCATGTGTCCCTCCTCCACGACTAAGCTGAACACTTTGGGTTCAAGCAGGTTCAGACGGAATTAAAATCGGAGTACCAGCGAGCAAGATATAGGTAGAAAAGCAAGGGTCTCACAATTGGAAGTCATAGAGAAAAAAATTTGAAAAACTCCCCTGCATGAATTGTGGAAAATGATGTTAAGTGTTGTGGTGGGGTCACGTATTTATAATTTTATGTGATGAAATATTGCATACGTGATATCGTGGCCTTCCAATTTTTAGGTCGAGGGAAAAACACCAAAATTTAAAGGGTTTTTCTGGAATTAAAAGGTGAAAGTAAGGACATGTGACACATGTTAAAGGTTTCTAGGGTAATTTAGATAGTTTTTGAAGGCACAAATAATGATATGTGGGTGGACTTGAACAATAAGGCCTTGGGTGGTAAGTGAGAGAACAAAGGCCATGTAATGGTACATAAGAATGTTGAAATTCAGAGGGATAGTAGTAGGGAAAGAATATCGTGGGAAATATGCTGAGGGTAAAAAATGGTATGTGAGCTATGTCAAAAGTGAAAATTACAAAAGATTACACAAGTGGGTCCTCCTCAAAGCAGGTTTCAACCTAGAATGCCCTTGTGTAACCACACTTAGAAGTGTCAGTGGGCACTAGAAGGGTTAAATGTAATTTGCACTGATTCCACAAAACACACACATGTAAAGATCACCGAAATGAGGTGAGAATTCTATGCTACATGAGACACAAGTAACAATTACATGAACAGTGAGATGAGACAGGGTATAGAAGGGATCATAGAGATTGGGACATGAGGTGACTAACCTAGGTACAATGAATCTTGCATGAAAAGCATGATTAACGTGTCATTAACCTGTTGTTTCAAGATTAGGACCAAGTCCATTCCTCTTAGTCAGTGACACCGCATTGTTTCATCCCATGATAAGTGACTATGAGAGCACCAAAACAACAAGGTGTATGATCACTTGGCATTTGATTCAAGGGAGGAGTGAGTTTTGTTTTGTGGCACTTTTCTTTTCATTTTTTTTTGTTTCTCTTCTCTTTTTCTTTTCGATTGTTGAATCCAGAGAAGCCACCAACCTTCAGGCATGGGTGCATGTCTTTATAGTGGGAACCCCCTAGAACAACATTGGATTTTTGAGTGCCTTTTGATTACTCTTACTCCCATTTTTCATTAGATCTACAAGGATCTTAGTACAACTGCATTGCATGATAACTCCCACAGATGTCACCAAAGAGAATTCTCAAGTTCCCTTGATGTCACACCCTAATCATTCCCTCTTGGTCCACCGTTCTTCATTCTAAGTACAATGAACACAAAATTAATTTTAAGTTTTAAGAATGTCAAGAATATCACTGCACCCTTGAACAGAACCCCTTATTTGTAGAGTGGATGAGTGGGTGTAGTGGGCTCACTGTCCAAATAATTCACCACTCAAGACTCGATAACATAGAACACACCTCGACCAACGAGCCACATGAGTGTTTTATTTGTAGATGAGATTACTTCTAAAAACATAGAAAAGTATAGAAAATTGAATGAATGAATAAAGAATTTGAATGTGGTTTTACTCAACACCAAAAAGTATAGAAAATTGTGGTAGCTCTTTATAATGATCCTAGATATCAAAGCATGATGAGGAACTTTTTAAAACATAAAGAACTTGAGCAACTCACTGTGGATGATCTAGTTGCTCAAATCTAAATACTTGAAAGTTGGAGAACTGATAAAGATGATAAAGAACAAGTCTTCAAAGCAAGTAGAGGAAGAGGAAGATTCAATAGAATTTTTTCTTAGAACGAAAGCAACTTAGACAAGTTAGAGACTTTACAGAGAGATAATAGAGTTAGAGCTTTTATAAGAGGAAGATGGAACTCACAAGGATAGAGAAATGCTCAAATCCCTCTATGCAAACTTTGTAATAAAAGAGGCCACACCAAAGTATGTTGGTACAACTCTAGACTTGATGCTCTCCAACTCCAAGACAAAGATGAAGGAGTAATGCCATCACATCAAGAAGATCACCAAGGTAAGATCAAAGCTCTCAATTCTAGCAAACTAATTAAGTAAAATTCTTGGATTATAGACAACGGATGCTTAAATCACATGACACCATATAAGTCTCACTTTATTTAATACAAATAAAAAGAATTAGTAGCATAAAAATAGGAGATGGTAACCATCTTAACATAGGAGGTGGAAATTGCATTATCAAATTACGAAACAAAGTTATAGCAATCACTAATGTCTTCTATATACAAAATCTCTTAAATCTTCTTATCTTAGTAGGAAAAATGGGTAAGAAAGAAATCAAAATTAGCTTCAAAGATGACTAGTGCATTATTAAAGAGTAAAATAAAGAAGAAAAGCCTACAACCACATAATCTATTGCATAGATTATAGTCACTTTGATTTGAGAGAAAACCTCATTTAAGATAATAACCAAACCATTGTTTAGGTTACTACTTTGTAAAAGGAAATATACAAAGATCCATATCAAAGTAGTTTAAAACATCAAACAAAAAATGAAGAACAAGTTAAAATTTAGCACAAAAGATTGAGACACACCTCTTACAACAAACTAGAAAAAATGACAAAGTTAAAGAAAGTAATAGGAATTCAAATAAGAGATACTGCTAAATTAAAATGTGAAATATGCATTCATGGAAAGAAAATTAATAATCCTCACATAAAAACTATACAAAGAAAAGAAATCCCTCTTGATCTTCTCCACATGGATCTCATTGAACCTATGCTTATCACTTCTATAGGATGAGTTAATTATACACTTGTCATGGTAGATGATTTTTCAAGATATAATTGAACACACAACATGAAAAGCAAGGCTAAGGTAATAATAAAATTCAAAGACTTCTACATTATCATGAAAAATACTATGGGCCTATCCATCAAAGCCATCATTTTAGATAGAGGGGGAGAGTTCATCAATCAAGAATTCAAAGATTTTTGTATACATCAAGGCATTTTTCATCAAACCATGCATGGATATAGTCCATAATCAAATGACACTGTAGAAAGGAAAAATAGAACCTTGCAAGACATGATTAGATGTCTTTTTAAAAATGCTCAAATCTTTAATAATAATTTTTAGAGCATGGCCATTAATATAGCAACTTACATTACCAATAGAATAATCAACAGTAGCAACAAAGACAAGTCCCCCATATGAACTCTTCTATAGAATACTTTGAAATATAAAAAACATAAGAACATTTGGATGTCATTATTATGTCAAAATTCCAAGGAAATTCATAGATAAATTGGACAAAAGAGGAAAGAAATGCATTTTTCTAGGATATGACACTAAGATAAGTGGACACACTTACTATAATCCCATAGAGAAAAAAATGGTGCTCATTTAGAGATGTAGTTTTCATAGAAAATAAATTTGGCTTCAAAGATTTATAGAAATCAAATGAAAGGATAGAAGTACAATATAATCCCAAACCATGGATACAAAGAAATCACCCTCAAGAATAAATTTTGAATAATGACTTTGAGAGAAGAACAACTAGATCTAATGCCATTAGCAACATAGCATACCTAGCTTTCTCTCTTGAACCAAAGAATGTAGAAGAAGCCTTGAGAAGAAATACATAGAAAGAAGCTATGGACAAAGAGCATGAAGCCATCATGAAAAATAAACCATGGGAATTAGTGGACAGACCAAAAGGAAAAAATATAATTAATTATAAATGGTTGTACGAGACTAAATTTAATGAAAAAGGAGAATTCATCAAATATAAGTAAGACTAGTTGCAAGGAGGTTCAAACAAAGAAAGCACATAGACTATAAAGAGATTTTTGCTCTTGTAGCAAGATTCAAAATCATCAAAATGATTCTCTTAATTGTTGCTCATCAAAAACTCAAATTACATTAGATGGGCGTAAACTCAAAGGTAAGGAAGATAAATTTTGCAAATTAAAGAAAGCCCTATATGGCTTGAAACAAGTTCTAAGAGCTTGGTTCCATAGAATCAATGACTATTTTCTAAAAAAAGGATATTCATCTTGCATGTTTGAGCCAACACTATACTATAAATATGATAATAAGGACTTCATGAGAATCTCTCTCTATGTAGATGATTTCATCTTCATAGCCACAAATGATGAACTTCTAGAGGACTTCAAGATAGACATGAATGAATTTGAAATGAGAGACCTAGGGGAGCTGAAGTATTTTCTTAGAATACAAATTAACCAAGATAAGAAGCTAATTAAAATTCATCAAATAAAGTATACAATAAACATTTTAGAAAAGTACAAAATCAGCAAAGAAAAAAGCATCAATCCTCCTCTTCCTCACAACATAAATTTAAAGAACAAAGACAACACAACCATAGTTGATGCCACTTTGTACAGAAGCATGATTGAAGTACTTAGATTTTCTTGTCACACCAGAACAAGCCTAGAATTTGCCACCTCTTTTTTATCAAGATTTATGCAAGAACCTACACAATCTCATCTTAACGCTTTCATCGATGTACTAAGATATGTAAAAGGGATAATAGATCATGGAATTAGTTACACTAAATGAGATGGATGATTTCGTGCTTATTCAGACATTTATTGGGAAGGAGATCATAATGATGAGATCAATAATAATGAAATAATATTTGAAGTAAAAAAAAATGAAATATTTCATTAGGATCAATAATATTTCATGGAAATAATGAAATATATTTGAAGTAAAAAAAAAAAAAAACATTCATTAGTCTTTCTTGTGAAGTAGAATTTATTGCCATGATAGAATGTACTCAACACATCTTGTTCCTAAACAAACTAATGAATCATCTTGGTTTTGACATTATCTTATATGATGACAACACTTTATCCATACAACTATCAAATGAACATGTTCTTCAAGAAAAATTAAAGCACATTGTTATAGAATATTAGTTTATCAAGCAAGAAGTAAAGGAGGGAAAAACAAAATCATCACATGTAAATGCTAATGAACAATTGGCATACTTACTCACCAAAAATCTTTTTCATTAAAGGCATGAGTACCTTTGCAACAATATAGGCATCAAGAAAAAAAGAAGGAAGGCAGGAAAAAAACATTGCATAATAAAGGCATAACTATTAATAAGTAGTGTCCAATTATCTACCCACATGAAGATAAATGTACACAAAGTTAAAAATTTTTTATTTATTTTTCAGTTAATGGGTGGATGTAAATTATTTTGGTCCCAAATCATCTTTATTTTTCATAAATTTCTTTATTTTCACTACAAGGAATGACTTCTCAAGTTCTCCAAGTATGGCCCTAATCATTTACTATAAATTGTAAGGCAATACATGAATGAAATGAGCTATTTGAAGGTAATTTCATGACTTTTCATATTCCTTTCTTCTCTCATTTACACATCTCTACATCTATTACTAGTATCAACATCCATTCTCAATTATGAATTCATTGTCATTAGTCATTAATGCAAACAAATTATTAAGGAACCATCATATTAAATGCATTATCAAGATTTCTATAACTCATTTTCTTATAATCTAGAATTTCAGACATTCTAGAATTATCATATCTAAAAGATGAAAAGTTAAAACTACATTAGTTAAGAATTCAAGAAGAAGTTGTTAACAATTGGCAAGCTATCTTGAAGATATTTCCATACCCTATATCCTATAGAGTTCATCAGCTTTGAAAAGATCATTTTCAAGAAGTGAAGGAGAGGTGTATTTTATCTTCTAAGATTAGTTAGTATGAAGAGAAGATAGGATACATGATTTGATCCCTATGAATTAAGGTAAAAGCATAGTGTCTATGAAAAAGAGTTGTACGCTATATATCAGGCCATAAAACATTGGAGGCCTTATTTGTTTGGAAGTGAATTTTTGTTGTTTATTGATCACAAGGCATTAATACTTTTGAATTCACAAAAGAAGTTGAGTGCTAAGCATATGAAATAGGTGGAACAGCTCTAAGAATATCATTTTATGTTGAAAAATAGAAGTGGAAAAAGTAATGTAGTGGCAAATTCTCTTTCAAGTATTCATATTATGAATCATTCATGCACTCAAGTGTTATAGGAACACATTTTTTGATCTCCTTATTCTTCCCTACATGTGTGTTTTTTAGGTTTTAGAACTAGAGAGATATCTTGAAGGGCTAGAAGTCATCTTAGCTAAGGCCTGCGAGTGATAGATGTATGGAGTTCAGAGTAGATGTCTTGCTATTTGGATTGACGTCTTGAGTGAGATGTCTTTACTAAGAAGAAGACATCTCAGGGGAGACATCTCCACTGCAAATGGAATGTCTCAAGTAAGACGTCTTACCAGAAGTGGAGATGTCTTAGCCCTTAAAAGAGACGTCTCACAAAAATAATGGATGTCTTACTTGTGAGCCAGGTTGACATAGAGATGTCTTTCCAAGATAAGAGACAATCTGTATGGATGGGAAAACTTCTAAAAATATTCATTCCAATTTAGGAAGTAGCTAGAACATGATGAAAAAGGATGAAAATAACTAGTTAGAAGATGAGAAGACTTAGGAAACATCTGAAGAGCCACAAGTTTAGTTCAGGGAAGGTTTCTAGGTTTCTTATCTTCTAGCTTGATATAAATATTAATGTATTCATCATTGTTGATGATAATGAATAAGAAAGAGAGCTCTTGATAGTGGAGAGCTTAGTAAGAGAGAGTGGGTGAGCACCTTGAGTGAGTGAAGTTGGTGATTGCAACTCCAAGGCTAACTTGTGGTGTGCTTGTCTATGTATTCTATTTTCTTGTGTCTTACTTGTGAGTTGAGATCTTAGTTCCAAGTTGTGGAAGAGATTCTATATTGGTCATGTCTTGCATTGAGAATAGGCATTGTGTGATTGGAGAGCCTCATGTTTTGCAATATCATCGAGTATGACCGATTTTGGGATGTTTGTGAGTTTTGAGAACCTGATGGTAATATTCTAATAAACTAATTGAAGATAGTTAGTTTTCTTGTTTTATAGAAAATAGTTTTGTCTTTGCATAATATCTAGATTTAGTACTTGATAGTGATGTCTTTGTGGAGTGAGCCTACTCCATCAAGTAGAAGGACTTGAGACCTTGACTTCTTTATGCTCTCATGATGCTAATTTTGAGGAGGTTTGAAAAGATATTAATGCTCAATTACTTGTAAAGTGAATAGTGAAGAGACTATCATCTATAATAGGGAATCCTCTTAAAGAATGGTAAGGTATGTATGCCAAAGTGTAATTTTAGATCTATAATTTTGGATGAAAAGAATAATTGTAATATGGTTGGACACATTGGTAAGACAAAGACCTATGAACTTATGGGAAAGAACTGGTATTGGCTAGGTATGAGAAATGATATAAATAAGTTTGTTAGAGAGTGTCTTGTTTTCCAAAAATTCAAGGAAAGCAAGGGTATTACTGGACATTATTTTCTTTCACCAATTTCTAATGCTCCATGGGAAATTTTCTCTATGGATACTATTTGTGGGATTCCTATGATATAAGTTGGTCATGATTATATTTTTGTTGTTTTTTATAGATTAATAAAAATGATTCATTTTATTCCTTGTAAGAAAAGTAATGATTCATCTCATGTTGCTCACTTATATTTTCAAATTATCTTAAGATTACATGGTCTCCCATTAAATATTGTAAGCCATAGAGATGTTAAATTTACAAGCCATTTTTGGAGGTTATTGTGGAAATTGTTAGGTACAAAATTTTCATTTTCTAATGCTTGTTGTCCACAAAATGATGGTTAAATTGAAGTTGTAAATTAATCATTGCTCAAAATTTTGAGGTATCTTTGTGAGCATCAATTTAGTAGATGGGAAAATCTTTTGTTACATGTTGAGTTTAGTTATAATAATTCTTATCATTGTAGCATTGGGAAAAAGTCCATTTGTGGTAAACTCTGATTATGCTCCTATGATGGTATATGAGTTAAGGAAATCTAATGATTGTGATAATGTTATTTCATATTTTGTGAAAAGCATGCAAAACTTGCATAAGTAAGTGAAGACAAAAATTGAAGGGAAGAAAAAAGAAGTTGATGCTACTAAGAACTTGGAAAATAAGAAAGTGATATTCAATGTTGGAGATTATGTATGGCTTAATCTGGGCAAGAAGAGGCTAAAGGATGTAAATTTCTCCGAGCTCAAGTTTAACAATGATCCATTTCAAATTAGGGCCAACATAAATGATAATGCTTATGAGCTTGATATTCCTAATTATTTTTCATTTTCTTGTGTGTTTAATGTTTTATATTTGAGTCATTTCCATGGTAAAGTGCTTGCATCTAACTTGGAGAATAGTCTTGAGATCCTCCAAGAGACATTTAAAGATTAACATTTATCTAAGCCATCAAGAAAACCAATTATGTTGCAGGAAGAAAAGTTAGAAGCACAAGGAACTTAAAGATGCATGAGTACTTAATGTATTGGAATGATGTCTAGATCATTGAACTTAGAAGGAGGGGGATGAATAAGTTCCCCAAATAAAAACTTAAACAAACAAAGCACACACACAAATTTACATGGTTCCCCAACTTGGGTACTTCACACTAGAAGGTTAGATCACAAGCATAACTCCAGAATTTTTTGCTCTCAAAACGTGGTTGAAGGGTCCACATCCTGTACAGTCATCAAGCCCTACTTTGGAGTGTTGTATTGTAGCACAAATCAGTCAAACCCGTAAGGTCCCATTAGGCTTGGAAATGTGGTTTCAATGCTTTCACAACCTTTACAATCTTGAGCTCCACACTGGAGTGTTGTACCATAGCACCAACAACTCAATCCCACAGGATCTTGACAAGCTCAATCGCATGAACCCTGCAAGGTAATGAGAATAAGAATTACAAGGAATAATTGCAACTCAATTTGTTGATCCTTGCACAGTTAGGTACAACAAACTTTACAAAGCCAAAATGATTAAACAATGATGAGTAATAGAGAATTCAATGAATACAAACTATTGTACAATAAATAAAATAATGCTTGCATATTTCCCAATGTATATGAAGTCTTCTCACAACTATCGTATTACTAAATCCTTCTCAAAACTTGTGCAATGGCTAGCTAACGATCACTAACAGTTGTGGGAGATATCTTTCTCGTGCCTGAGACATATCTTTGAATTTGGCTTGAAATCTAGGAAGATGTCTTTGTTTTCAGAAAGATGTATTTCTAGAGTCTCCATCTTGGAAGTTGTCTATGGTTAATGGAAGACATATTTATATATTTGATTTGCATTTGATGAGTGGCAAGGTACCCCTACACTCAACCATACAAATACAAGCGTTACACGCGTGATCCAATCGAACTCTGCAGATGGACTAGTTGTGGCATCTAGATAGTTAGCCTTAGGTCGCAGTTCGCTATCTTCGCACCTGGACTAGTATTATCTTTGTCACGTATGGTTTATTCTAGAGTGAGGTGTATGATGTGGTTTCTAATCTAACGCTTCTCCTAAAGGCAATGGAAAGTAATATTCACTAATTTAGGAGAGAGAGAGGGTGAGAGAATCTAAACTAGCCTAAGTGCAATGAGCATCCATTCCTTAATTATCTGTTCACATCTTGGACTTTGTGCATGACTGTCACTAGGATTACCAAGCATAGATCCTAGGTACGCTACTGGGTTACCAAGTAGTCACACTTAAATGCTTGTAATCAAGTCATACTCATTCCACGTTTAACAGGAGTTTAGGGTGAGAAGATATTAATTAAGAAAGTAGTAAATAAAAATGAATTAAATAATTAAACTAAGTAAATGCTACAATGATGAAGTAATCTTGATCTTTATTTCCGGTCATGTGCATGTCCAAGTACGTCACACTCGAATAAAATATGTCATACAATTACATTCACCACACTGCAGGCATACACTGGGAGGAAAAGGGTTGAGAGAAAGAAATTAAAATACTTAAACTAAGAACTGCTTACTGACTAATGCCTAACTGATCTGTCTACCTGTTATTTATAGATGAGGAGACAGGCTACGATATCACGTAAGCAATATCGCGGTTGCCCAAATGACGACTCATCATAACCCAATGACAGAATGAAAACTCGTCCTCGAGTTATAATGATTACATAGTGGATAGTTATGGGATTATTGGATAGTGAAAATGGGGTTATGTTGCAGTGTGGAATGAAAACAAAATTGAGACACAACACAAATAATGTGCTACAACTACAAAATTTGTGGAACTCATGTAGTTTTTGGTGGCGGTGGCTCCTCCATTGGTGCTTTCCCTTTGTTTTGTGCTCCAAGTTTTGAGACTTGATGGTGTTGAAGTATGGCCTGGAGTTTCTCCTCTTCGGTCTAAGAGTCTTGTGTTGTCCATGCTAATGTTTCGATGTTTGATGGAGTCGGCACTTCTCACATAGGGTAGTTGCGAAAACATTTGATTGGCCTTGACATACCAAGCTGCGAATACTCGTCGTTCCTCTTTGTAGGCTCTGGCTTTATCTTTGTATTCTTGTAAATATGCGAGCTGTTGAGCCAAATCTGTTGTGACACTTTTTTGTCCTTGGTAGCTTGCTTTCATCACCTCAAGTTCAGAATTTGCGATCTCCAGTTTTTCCAACAACTTTTTGCATTCTGGAAATTCTACTTCATATTTGCTGTAGGTGGTTGCTACCCATTATTCGAGCTCTATCCTCGGGCACCTTGCTATTAACATGGCAAGGTTGGCATACCGCAAGTTTGCTAACTCCATGTATTTTGTTAGATCCTAAATTTGCAGGTCCCAGTTCTTAACTTCTGCCTAGTGGGCAAACACATATGTGTCCAATATGGCCCACGAGTCAGTGTGCTGAGCATTGATAGCATTGATGTGGGCCTTGGCCATATGGATCTCCTTCTCAAGGATCTACTTGTACATCCCGACCTAGTCTCGAAAGTGCTCCTTTAGCTTTTCATGCCATTTAGCCTCATTTTGCCACATGCTTATTTTGATGGCTGTCTTTTGACGAATTGCGCGTACCTCCTCCATTGAGAGGGTTCGATTCTCCCTAGCCAAACAACTTATGTCTTGGTTGATCCAGATGAACTGTTCTCGCAACTAATGGAAATGTTCTTTGAGAACATTCTTCTGCTTCTCCACAGTAGTCAACCGAAGGTTGTCAGCAACAAGTTACTTGTTTTCCTCTTGTAGCGCCTTGAGTGCCTTAATATGTGCATGAGTTTGCACTTGTGCTACAGATGCATCCCAAACAACTCTCTCTTTTTCCTCTACCACCTTCTTATTCTTCATTAGTAACTTGGTTAGTTGCTTAGTTTTGAAGCTGTCAAGCTGGTCTGCAAGGACACATTGCAAAGGGTCCTGTTGAGCTGTTTGTAGGGCCATGAGTTGTTCTTGCAATTTCTGCACCTTTGCTTCAACATGCTCGACCCTCACTTTTGTTAAGACCAGCTTCCCCTTCATGGAAATGAGGTTTGATTGAATTGTCGTAACATTTTGAGGGATGTAAAATAGGGACGTCATTACTTGTCTTGTTTGGAGCAATCGATCAAGTGCATCCTCATGTTCTATAGGAGTCATTGAGGTTTTGACCAAAGCTTGAGCATCCCATGCTCCTACGAGATCTACCGATGGCACAATAGGTAAATTGAATGATTCTTTGATGTGGTCTATGATCACTTTTGCAGCTCCCGTGGCATCTTGGTGTTGCATGACCACCATAGTGGCCCCTTCACTAGTTTCTAATTGCACTTGGAAAGATGCTGTGTTTCTTGATATCTGTTGTAACCAAGTACTTTCCCCTCCTCCTGTATGAATAGACACTTCACCCCTTGTGCGATCCAAAGAAACTGTGGGTGGTATGGCATCATCAATGACATGGAAGAGATTTGCGTCATCACGACTTCCCCAACTGACCATCTCAGTGATGGCCCTGAGATGACTCATCGACAGTCTATAGTCTTGCGGCAACGGTGGTTGATCCTAGCCTATGCTAGGCCCTGCTTCCTATTGTTGGTTGGGTCCTATACTTGGAGGTTGGTTGGGTCCTACAAGTTGAGTTGCAGTTGATCTAGTTGTTTGTACTTCTTCTTCTTCTAGTGCCAGCATCTCACTAGTAATTTTCCTTGCAGTTGGTGGCTTTAGCAATTCTGCATATGAAGCATTTTGGGCTTTTCGAAGAACATCATTAGTGTATCCCCTAATACCAGCATGTCAGAAAAGCTTTCTAATAAGATAAGGGAAGGGCAACACCATCTTCCCTGTCTTCCATTCCTCAGATGGCCTTAGGATCTCCATTAAATATAGATGGGGCAGGTTGACATTAACCTTTCCCATTAGCATTGCACATCCTCTTACCGCATACGTTAAGATTCTTTTTAAGCCCTTCATGGGGAAGAGGTGATATGTTCCAATTTTGAAGTAGATGCTCTCTTTCATTATCAACTCACAAAATGTCTTATCTCTGCCATATGCCCTTTCCAACCAATCTCGTTGCACATCGGCATCAGAATGGGTGGATAACTAAGCAACCTTTGGCCTTGTATTCGGAAGGTTTAATACTTTCGAAATGGCCTGCGAAGAGAAATCAACTGTCACACCACAAATATTGACGGTGGTTCCTTGTTCCCTATTGTGCCAAAATTGGTACGTCTCCCCTAGATACCAAGCACCGCTTTCAAAGAGGGTAGGGCATAAAGGAGACCCTTTGAGGTGGTCCCTAATAGCCTTAGGAGCGAACTCTATAAAACATTCAAAGTTTAATTCCACAATCACCGTAGCAAATGTGGGCTTTTCATGGATAGCCTGAACACAATCTTGGGGCAACGTGAGATGTTGTCCTTGTTCAGGCATTGTAGCNTTAATTAATTAATTTATTTTATCTTCATGTGATATTACCCGAAAGATTGTAATAATGAGTCCATTTTACTTAGGTGGTTTCCAATTTTAACTTTCCGGTGTACCAAAAGGAATTGAATGATTTTTTGGCACGATTATTCTAAATGTTATAGCTAATTATCCTAGATAATGTCCTTTGGGTGATGATAAATTCCAAAAAAGTTAGATGCTATTCAGTAGGTGTTCCTCCCCCACGACTAAGCTGAATACTCTAGGTTCAAGTAGGTTCAGAAGAAATTAAAATTGGAGTACCAGTGAGTGAGATATAGGTCGAAAAGCAAGGGTGTTACACTTGCAAGTCATAGAGAAAAATTCAAAAAACTTCCCCATGTGAATTGTGAAAAATGATGCTAAGTGTTGCAGGGGGGGGGGTCACCTATTTATAGATTAGAGGGATGCGATATTGTGTACAATACATTGCGTACGCGATATTGCTGCCTAATGATTTAGGCCTGAGGGAAAAAACCAAATTTCTAGGGTTTTTTTGGAAAGAAAAATATGAAAGCAAGGACATGTGGCACATGTTAAAGGTTGCTAGGGTAATTCCATTAATTCAAAAGGCACAATTAATTATGATGATGTGGATTTTATTAATAAGGACCTTGGGTAATTCAAAAAGGCTATGTAATGGTACATAGGAACGTTGGAATTCAGAGGGTTAGTAATAAGTGAAAGAATGTTATTAAAAATAGGTTGAGGGTAAGAAATGGTGTGTGTGAGCTGTGTCATAAGTGAAAATTACAAAAAATTACACAAGTGGGTCCTCCCCAAAGTAAGTTCCAACCTATAATGCCCTTGTGTAACCACACTTAAAAGTGTCTGTGGGCACTTGAAGGGTTAAAGGTAATCCGCACTGATTCCAAAAAATACACACATGTAAATATCACCAGAATGAGGTAAGAATTCTACGTTACAAAATATAGAAGGGATCGTAGAGATTGGGACATGAGGTAACTAACCTAGGGCATAGTGAATCCTGCATGTAAAGCATGATTAATGTGTCGTTAACCTGTTGTTCCAAGATCAGGACCAAGTTCATTCCTTTGATCAGTGAGACTGCATTGTTTCATCCCATGATGAGCAACTATGAGAGTACTAGAACAACAAGGCATACAATCACTTGGTGTTTTGTTCAGGGAAGGAGTGATTTTTGTTTTGTGGCACTTCCTCTTTCTTTTTTTTATTTTTTGCTTTTTTTCTTTTCTTTTTTTTTCGATTGTTGAATCCAGAGAAGCTGCCAACCTTCAGGCATGGATGCATGTTTTTCTAGTGGGATCCCTAGAATAGCATTTGATTTTTGAGTGCCCTTTTGATTACTCTTACTTCCATTTTTCATTAAATCTACAAGGATCTTAGTACAACCACGTTGCATGATAACTCCCACACTTGATGTCACACTTGATTCCCTCTTGGTCCATCCTTCTTCATTCTGGGTACAATGAACAAAAAATTAATTTTAAGTTTTAAGAATGTCAAGAATATCATTGCATCCTTGAACAGATACTCCTTATTTGTAGAGTGGATGAGTGGGTGTAATGGGCTTATTGTCCAAATAATTGATCACTCGAGACTCGATAACATAGAACACACCTCAACCAACAAGCCAGATCAGTGTTTTATTCATAGATGAGATTACTTATAAAAAATGTAAAAGGACAAAAAAAAAAAGATAAAAAGATAAAACAAGAAATTGAAAAATGAAAAATTTGAAAAACAAAAAGTTGTAAAATCAAAGAAAAAAAAGTGGTTATTAATCCTGCTTGTTATTAGAATGGGGGATATCCCCTATTACTAATCGGTTGGGGATGACAAGGATTAATGGATCGAAGATGAGGATTCTTACATGTTGGAAATATTGGGACTTGGTCATACTTACCCCATCAGGGTTCACACACTTGATTATAGTAAGCATAGTAGGGAAATTTATACGATGTGGTTTTTGGGTAAAGAGTTGACCCACTATGATGTTTGTGATCGTAAGATGGTATGCAAGGATTGGGATGTTGCCTTCCATGACTATGTTCATTGGGTTGTATTGTTGTTGGAGTGTGAGTTGGTGGCCTTGATGAAGTAACATGAGGTGTGGGGTTCAAAGATAAGGGTGCACCACAGGGTTGGACTTGTGTTGAGTTGGAGGATCTAGTGATCTTGGAATTGTGTTGTCCCTTCCTAGGGTCATTTCTAAAGAAGGGATGCCTTCTATGTTGTTGAGGTCTCTCACTGTTGTTGGCAATAGTAGCACAAGTAACGTTCGGGGGTTGCTGCTGTGGTGCAAATACCTTAGGAATAGTTGGTGGCGATGTAGAAGGAGGAAAAGGATGAGAATGTTGAAATTGAGAAGAAGTGTAGGATACACAAGGCGGTGGTTGTGTTGAAGGCATGGGCTGATAGTATAGAGGAGAATGATAATGCGGTGAGATAGAGTATGTTGAGCCAGTTGAGGAAATAGGATGTTGAGCTAGATAAGCATTTGGGTTCGGATGATACGAAGGGTGCCTCCAGTTTAGGGGTGGCCTCCTCAACTACTGGGATTGTTGCCACTATGATCAAACATAGTATCTTTGTACGAACTTTGGATGTAATGTGTTTCCCCAATGCTCATATAAATGCAACAGGATTGGGCATTGGCCCTTGGGATGATCGTATAGGAAAATGTTGCATTCATAGGTATGATTGGCAGTTAAGCTCTTATTCCCTTCATCCCTTCTTTTCGATTGTCTAATGTTTTGTCCTGCTTCTTGGGTTGTCAAAACTCTATCTCCAATAATATCAATATATTCTCCACACTTTTTATATGTCCATTCCAACATCTTATTGATCTTTGCCTCGACTTCCTCTAATGATTGTTGTACTGGCAAAGATGGTTCTTTCTCCTCGTGATAGGTTGATTTCTCCTTTTTATGATCATGGATCTTTGTTAAGTTGAGATTCTAGTCCCATTGATGTTTTTCAACATTCTCCCATATAGCCATTTCTCCTTCTTCTTTTGCTACCCGCTTAATAAGCTTTTGGACTTAATGGGTTCGTAGTTCGTATAGTTGACCTTGGGGATACTTTCCTAAGGTCTCTCTTGTTTCATTATGTAGCCCATCAATGATATGATACATTATCCTTTCCTTGAAAAACCCATGGCCTGGACAGTTATTTAACAGTGCATAATATCTTTCTAAGGCCATGTCCAAGGGTTCATGTTGTGCTTGTTTCCATTCTTGGATTTATTTCCTTAAGGCCGACACTCTTGTGTAGGTTTGATATATTTCATTAAAGAGTTCTACCATTGTTGGCCAATGTCATATTGAATTTGGTTTAATGATCTATACCATACTTTTGCTTGGCCAATGAGTGTCATAAGGAAGAGCTTGAGTTTTTGCTAGTCGTTATCAATGTTGTTCCATGCGCAGGCATTGTAGAAGGCTTGTAAATGTTGATGCGGATCTAAGTCATAGCCTCCTAAGAAATTAGGAAAGTTGTTTAAATCAAGCCTGGGTAGATGGCTCTCCTTACGATGCCTACGAGAGATTCGAATAGCCTCTTGTATTTACGTTAAGCTTGTAGTGGCCAGTAGGGGTTCATTGTCATTGGGTAAGTTATGCTTTCATGCATTAGGATGACCTTACTTTTGTTTATGTTTATAAGAAACCCCCACTTCTGATTGCGTACTCCAATCTTCATTGTCATATAGTTCGTTGGTTCTCCAATGAACTTCCTCACTAGGTGTGGCATTATCGTAGTCTTGTAGGAGAGGCATGGTTGTGAAATTGTGTGTGAATTTATATGTGAATTTTTATAATTATTTCTTTCTAAAAGATATATCATTAGTTCCTATACAACGACCTTTTATTATATAACTAATCTAGATAACTAGCACCATCCTCGGCAATGGCGCCAATGATGAGCGACGAGGTACCCCTACACTCAACCATACGAATACGAGCGTTACACATGCGATCCGGTCGAACTCCGCAGATGGACTAGTTGTGGCATCTAGATAATTAGCCTTAGGTCACAGTTCACTATCTTCCCACTTAGACTAGTATTATCTTTGTAACGTATGGTTTAGTCCAAAGTAAGGTGTATGATGTGGTTTATAATCTAACGCTACTCCTGAAGGTAATGAAAAGTAATATTCACTAATCTAGGATAGCCTAAGTGTGATGAGCATCCGTTCCTTGATTATTTGTACACATCTTGGACTTTGTGCACAACTACCACTAGGATTACCAAGCGCAGATCCTAGGTATGCTACTAGGTTACCAAGTAGTCACACTTAAATGCTCGTAATCAAGTCGTACTCATTATGTGTTTAACAGGAGTTTAGGATGAGAAGATATTAACTAAAAAAGCAGTAAATAAAAATTAATTAAATAATTAAACTAAGTGAATGCTGCAATGATGAAGTAATATCAATATTTATTTTTGATCATGTACGTGTCCAAGTACGTCACACTCAAATAAAGGATGCCGTACAATTACATTCACCACACTGCGGGCATACACTGGGAGGAAAAGGGTTGAGAGAAAGAAATTAAAATAGTTAAACTAAGAACTACTTATTGACTAATGCCTAACTGATCTGTCTACCTCTTATTTATAGATGAGAAGACAGGCTGCGATATCGCATATGCGATATCACGGTTGGGCTACGATATCGTGTACGTAATATCGCAGTCGCCCAAATGACGACTCATTAGCATTCTATAAAGACATCTTTGCCTCATGAAAGATGTCTTTAGCTAGGGAAAGACATCTTGCTATTTTTGAAGACATCTTTCTAAATTTTCTTTGAGTTCATCCCAAATCTGCCAAGATGTCTATTGCTTTCCAAAGACATCTTTCTTCACTTTCTCTTGCATGATGAATGCATTGTTTGTTGTCTGCAACCTTGATCTTCCATGTGCTTTAATGATGTCCACTTTGCTTGTACAAAATTAGGTCCTTGTCCATGTTCTTTGGATGATTATATGTGGGTGACCTCCTCCTTTGAGCTCTAGGACAGTTCATTTTTAGTCCTCTTTAGCTCATATTAGTTTTTCATGTATGTAGTCCTACAAACATAATAATCATACAACCATACAAACAACTTTTGTCTTCATTTTGCTTAAGATTTTGAGCACATCAAAACACACCAAAAGATTGACATGATGAAGGACTTGAAAATGAAATTTAAGTTTATGAGAAAGATTTGGATTTATGGGAGCTTAATGATATTCCAAGTATAGAACCAACCTGAAGATAAGTCCTAAATTTAAAGGGGAAAAGAAATGATGATACATCACCTTGCTTGTGTATCATCCTCACTAGATTGTGATTGTTTGTTTCTTGTAGTTTTAAATGTGTATGTTGTGTTTTTTTAATTGAATAGTTATTTCCATAGGTTTTGGGGATAAGAGAAGATGATTGGAGTTGTAGTTGGCTTATTGGCACTTTAAAGAAGATGTTTTATACTAGAATTGCTATCTAGGAAGACATCTCCTCATCAAATAAGACATCTTGTCTTGAAGATAGACACCTCCTATATACATAGAATGCCTCTTGCAATGACCTAAAACTTTTGGAAAACATCTATAATGTATGCAAGATGTCTTCTTTAAATCCAAGATCTCTACCATGATTATAAGACATCTTCTTTGTACATTCTAGCTCTTGGATAGGATGTCTCATCTACTTTCAAGATGTCTCCTTTAATGAGAATAATGACCACAATTTTGTATTTGGGCACTAAAAAAATTTAAAATGTTATAAATAGGCATCAAGACCTTTCATTTTGAGGAAGCAAGTTTGTGGAATAAAGAAATATCTAAGAGAGACCTAGAAAAAAGTGAGAAGAGTGTAAGGTTGAGTTCCATTTGAGTGTTCATTATTATAAGGCTACATAGCCATTTTGTATGTGAGTGTGCATTATATTGGATCTTGAGAACTTGTCTGTTCTAAGCATTTTCTTCCAAAATTTTATAATTTTCTTTCATTTTCCAATCAAGAATAAAAAGTTGTTTCTTTCTTGTTTCCAATTTTGTGTGCAAGTCTGAAGGGTTTAGTTTCAAGGTTGGGTTATTAAAGTTGGATCATTACTAGGTATATAATTTACAATAATGTTATGATATGTTTTGATAGAGATAGCATCCCTAGTATCTTTAGCTATTATTTCTATTATTTTAAAAGAATTAGCTAAAATGATTTCTAACACATATGATTCTAATGAGAAAATGCTTTGCCATTGTTCTATTTTATTTCTTGCTTTACTAATCAAGAATAATGTTATTCCTTTAGGCCAAATAGTGATTGCTTAAAATTATTTTTAGAAGAAATTTCAATAGAGCTAGTTACTCCACAATTATTAGTAGTGGATTAAATTATTTATTTTTGTTGTATTATGGAGAAAGTTCAAGTGATTGGATTTGTTTAATAATGACTTTTCTTGGGTCATGAAATTATTAATTATACAGTAAAGAAAAATTATTTTTGAATGTTAAGCTTGAGGAGTTATGTTAAGGATTTGGTGTCTATTATTAAGCTCAATATTCAAAAAAGATCTATATGAATGAATAGTAAAAACTTATGTCTACACCATCATAGTGATACCACCATAGTGGTGAAGTTATCTTCATGGTGCAGTCAAGGTATAATCATAGTGAAGTCACAACGTAATACTATGCTTATAGTTACATAATTATTTATGTTAATGATCAACAAATGATTATGTTATTTTTCAAACGATATGACGGTTACAGTAGATCTATAAATACTCATAAGAATTCACAAGTGAATGTGTAAAGTGTGAAATATAATGAAGATACACCCTAAGTGTGGATTTACTTTACATCTAAGATAATTCTATATTTTATCAAATTTATCCATTTATATATTCCAATGTATTTCGTAATGTTCATACATACTACAATGTTATTGTTAAACTATTAATCATGAACATTGTATGAGATAAATAAGAGGTATTTGACTCATATCTCATATACTTTATGATAATATCATGAACATGTATAACATGCTCAAGCTTACACTATGGTATTCAACTATCTACAGTGTTGTTAAACTTGATGTATATATGTTAATTTATATCAATGTAAATTTTGTATTATTTCTTGGATCTTGTAATTAAAATTATTATAAAATTGAATAATGACAAGTTGTGTGTGAGTGCTTGGACTAGATTGGATAATTATATTTATTGGTGATAGAATAAAGTCTTGGTATGGATGATTGGTGATGAGTAGTTGTGTCACACCCTAAGAATTTGTAAGGTTTAGTTATTTTAATATATATGGTTAATTCTTTATTGTTGTTAGATATGTTTAATTAATTAGTTTTAATGCTCTTGATTAAAACATAGGATTACATTACTGTCATTACTATTGTTGTTGTTAGTTTTCTACAGAGGTTGATGAATCATGGATTGGCTACGTTGACTGGGCCCTATTGACTAGGCCTCATTAAGTAGGCCTCGTCGACTAGGCCCTTTCGATGCATGATTTGATGTGTTGATGTGGCCCTATCAACATAGTGTCTATTTTTGCTTATAAATACATGCTCACCTATTGTGCTTATGGCATGTCTTGTCATAGTTGTAGCAAAGCTTTTGCAGTTTTGTCATTTGGAAGTTAGAATATTTTTCTAAGTGCCCACAATAAAAGTTAAGAGTGTATAGATCTTTATTTGAGTACTGTTGTACTTGAGCAAAGTAGTATGTGTGGCAATAGAGATGAGCTTTTTGATAAACCTTGCAACACTTGGAAATAGATTAATTATTTATTTGTGCATTTAATGTTCTATGCAATTTCCTTTAATGCTTTAAGTAATTAAATAATTTAGTAAGGTAAACTAAATTAAACTAAGATAGATTAAGTAGTGATTAATTAAGCACATAAGTATGACCACTTTGAGCATATGCTTAGCACTTGGTAATCCTAGTAATGCTTAACATTTGGTAACCAAATAGTGCTAAATGTGTTCAAGGTGTATATGATAGGTGGGAATGAATGCTTATGTTAGGATTAGTTAGTTTAGTTAGCTAAGTTAAATTAGTAATTAAATTACTTCATTCCTTTCATCCTTTATTTTAAGCACCCAAAACATAAAACATAAAAAATAATAAAAATTATACATTTTGATTACACTTAACCATACCTTTGAATATCACAGGTGCACTCATCAACTACAAGAATAGTTTATCAAATTCAACTAAGACATGAGCAAATTGGCCAAAGAAAACTGAATCCTATTAATGAAAGAAGTCTATGCTATTCGTCAAAAATCAATAAAGGAAAAGCTGATCATGGAAGAGATAAGAGTAGAGCTTGCAGAATACAAAGTGCAAGGGTTACAAGCTAAAATAGAAATCTTGAAAGCAAAAAGAAGAGACCCTACATAGTATATAGAGCTAGACCAGCTAGACACATTTAGAATAAAACAACTAAGATAGCTCATAACAAGGAATATTCAAGTAGAGATGGAGAAAGAGAAGGCTATGTGGAATGCATCGGTGACAGAAGCACAAACTTATGCACATGTCAAAGCCATAACTACCTTACAAGAAGAAAATAAAAGAATTTCTATAGAAAATACAAGGTTAATAGACATTGAAAATAAAAAAAAAATGTTCTCAAAGAAAGCATTCATCAACTACAAGAATAGTTTATCAAATTCAACCCAGACATGAGCAAATTGGCCAAAGAAAACTGAATCCTATTAATGGAAGAAGTCTATGCTGTTTGTCAAAAATCAATAAAGGAAAGCTAGTCATGGAAGATATAAGAGTAGAGCTTGTAGAATACAAAGTGCAGGGGTTAAAAGCTAAAATAGAGATCTTGAAAGCAAAAAGAAGAGACCCTACACAGTATATAGAGCTAGACTAGCTAGACACATTTAGAACAGAACAACTAAGACAACTCATAGCAAGGAATATTCAACTAAAGATGGAGAAAGAGAAGGTTATGTACAATGCATCAGTGACAGAAGCACAAATGTATGCACATGTCAAAGCCATAACTACCTTAGAAGAAGAAAATAAAATAATTGCTGTAAAAAATACAAGGTTAATAGACATTGAAAAGCAAAAAAAAAAATGTTCTCAAAGAAAGAATTCATCAACTACAAGAATAGTTTATCAAATTCAAACCAGACATGAGCAAATTGGCCAAAGAAAACTGAACCCTATCAGTGGAAGAAGTTTGCGCTATTTGTCAAAAATCAATAATTGAAATCAACACATGGAAAAATAAGGCCAAGAAACATGAATAGCTGAAGGAACACTTGAAAGACCACATGGGCATGTATAATCATATCAACAAAAACAAATATAGATGGCCAAAGCCAAGATTAGTTTGATCACAGTGCAAACACTTAATTGGTAGCTAATTCAAGATAGCCTAGCCCATGTCCACCAGGCTGACATAAAGAATAAAGAACTACAAGTTAATGATCTCTATCATCCAAAGCATATTTCATAGCATACAGAAACACACAACATAACTTATGCATGACATATATAAACACACATACATACATAAATAGGAAACACTCATTCAAGATACATTGAGGATTACATAAGGGATGGGTGATGCCCTCCTTAAAAAAGATTCTTACAATGGTTCCTATTTTGAACCATATAGGCTAGCCTATTATCGAAACCATGACATGGATGGTTACATGATTTTCTACAAAGAAGCTATGTTTGTGTCAGTGCAAACATTTAGCTAGAATTAAGATATAGTCATAAGGAAAGTTGTACCAAGTTTTGATCTAGTATCATTCATTCTTTGTGAAGTCTGAGTGAAAGTTAGAAGTGATGTTCATTAATTCTTGAAATCTAGATGCATGAAAAATCCTTTAGATGAGAAGCTAGATTTAAAGAATATGTTCTCATATATTCATCATATCATTCCATTAGCTAATGTATAATCCACCTACTGCAAATCATCAATAAATAAGTTAAATTTTCAAATCTGAAAGAAAATGATGCTTATGGATGATACTCATTAGGAACCTCTATTTAGTAATTATGTTATCATGGTTATTGATGATGGATTGACTTCTTCATTGATATCTTGGATTATATTTGGTATGATACTTGGTTCTTCCAACTTATTAAGAAATTGGAGTTATTTTCTAAGAAATAATTTAAGGAATAATCAAGCCTTACCATCTAGAATATGGACATTTGACCATATTTTCCTTATGGATAAACTACAACTACATTCTTTGATTTCTAAACAGAGATGAAGAACATGAAATTTCTTAATCCTTATTTCTATTTCATACTTTTGTTTTTTTTAATTTTTGCTTCTAAAATTAGGTAAGTAAATATTTATCAGTAACAAAAGTTGGAAAAAAAGAGTTATCTTATCTTTACTTTGGTAATTAGAGAATATAAGATGTACATAGTGTAACTTTGGTTAAGACTTATAATTGGAAGTTGGAGGACCTTTAATATACTACTTGTTATTTCTATAAAAATTAATCTAAATCATTGATATGATAAAAAAATTTATTTTTCTTTCGATCTCTATCTAATTTATGTTTTATTTGTAGAATAAGTAGGAGAACATTAAATCTAAACCCCATTTAAAAGGAGAAATTAAAGCATTAGAACATGGAGGAAATTCCCTAATACAGACTCATTCAAGGACAAACAAATGCTAAGTAGAGGTAGTTTTTCATTTTCCCATTCCCAAATGGTGTCATTTTATAATCAAGAGTTGTAATTATTATTAAAATATCTTTAATGAAAGGGCACATTATAATTACTGACATGTCTCTTGAGGAAACCTTTTAAGGGTTTGACCTGGGGTGTTTATACAAATGACATAGAGGTCATACCCACTGAAAACACCAAAACATTTTGGCCTAGCACTTTCAAACAAGATTCAAGCTAAGTCATGCGGCTACCCAAGCATGAGTATAGCATGACCAAACTTGGAGGCCTTCGAAATAGCCCTCGATGGTTCACGATTCAACAGGCAAGGTCCCTCCAGGGACCACGGGCAGCTGCATCAACTTTAGGCATTTAGAATCAAAAATTTCAGGCTCAAAATGCTTGGTTTTGGCTAAGTGTAATTTGGCTACATTTTCTTACGCTGCTCAACGTAAGGCTCAGCGTCACCAACTTTTGGAGCCCCAAAACTGAGTCAAAATAGGCCGAAATTGAGCACAGGGACCCCCCATGACCTTCACTAAGGTCCCTAGCAGGTCCTAGCCTTTAGAAATCAAAATTTGGGCCTTAAATAAGATTTTTTAGGTTGGTTACGCTGGGGTTACTTTTTCAAACGCTGCACAGCGTAATGCCCAGCATCATCAACCAAAACAAGGCTAAAATGACATCCAAATTAGCCCAAATTTGGCACATAGAACCCTCATGACCCATGGAATGCAGATCCACTCTGAAAATGGGTTTCACAGGTCAAAAATAAGTTCAAAATGCACTATTTTCAGGTCATTCGCTGTTAGTCACGTTGACATGCTTCCAGCAGTGTAAGGCTCAGCGTCACCAACTTTTGGAGCCCCAAAACTGAGTCAAAATAGGCCAAAATTGAGCACAAGGACCTCCAATGACCTTCACCAAGGTCCCTAGCAGGTCCCAGCCTCCATAAAAACAAGATTTGGGCCTCAAATATGCCACTTTGACTTGGTAACACTAGGGTTATTTTTTAGACGTTGCTCAGCGTAAGGCTTAGCGTCACCAACTTTTGGAGCCCTAAAACTGAGTCAAAACAGGCTGAAATCAAACATAGGGACCCTCCATGACCTTCACCAAGGTCCCCAGCAGGTCCCAGCCTTCAGAAAATCAAAATTTGGGCTTTAAATAAGGTGTTTTAGGTTGGTGACGCTAGGGTTACTTTTTCAGACGCTGCACAGTGTAATGCCCAGTGTCATCAACCAAAATAGGGCTAAAACAACATCCAAAGCAGCGCAAATTTGGCACACAGAACCCTCATGACCCATGGCATGTAGATCCACTCTGAAAATAGGTCTCACAAGTCAAAAATGGGCTCAAAATGCATCATAAACATTGGACACGTTGATGGTGACGCTGACACCCTAGGATGATGGTCACGTTGACACCCTGGGACGCTGGACGGTAGACGCTGACGCTAGCACAGATCTATAGATCCAAAGGCTAGACACCCAGATCCACACTTGTACATTAACATTTGTTGCATTTTTTATATTTTTTTAGTGTTTCAAGTTCTTACGCTGTGCATTACGCATGTTAGCGTAAGAGATCTTGGACGTTGCACTGTACATTGTAACAATTTCTGTGCATTTTGGTCAAAATGGTCACACACGTCACCTGATCCGCATCCCATGCATAAAAATCGTATAAATACCTTGATTTTCAACTAGATCGAGGTTGGCAAATTTAATCACAGAGCATCCTGTACACTTTGTATGCTAAACATTCCAAGCAACATTTCATATGCTGGGCATCAGACTTGGTCACGTTGAGCAAGGGAAATCTTGGTCATACTGCAGAACCTGCAACCAGAAACCTGTATTCCCCAGCATCCATTCACATCGGGGCTAAACGTTCGCCTTGCAATCATTTTGCAACTACGTTTTGACCGGTGCACTTCTTTGTAATTTTCAATCAATACAAACAGTTACATTTTTGCCAATCATATTTACAATTTACATTATTTTCTGTTTACACTATTTACACCTTGTTTACACTTTTCCACATTTACGTTTGCATTTGTTTATAATAACCCAGTGCACTACCATTGCGTATGCTAGGGGAAGTCCTTATTTGATCTGCGTGTAGACCATCCAAGGCACTCTACCTTCATTTATTTCCAGCTTGCCCTCGCGCGAAGGTAGGGTTTGCTGTATCTCTCCGGAGATCTTTAGGCATTCGTTTTCTTCCAACCTTATGCCGATGATTTCAGACAGTACAGTAAAATGGCGCTATAAGGAGGGCCTTTTCTCTGTTAGATTTGCCTCTTAGTATCCCAGATCTAGCGTTCACACACTGTTGTGATTGTTAGCGTTCTTATGCTGCGTTGTTCTCAGCGTTTAGGCGCTGTTTCCTGTTGATAAATTCTATTATCTAGTCCACGCGTTGTAGTTTTACATTGTAAAAATTTTTTGCTCACGCAACTGTTTTACACTTAGAAATTTTTTTTGCTCACGTTGCAGTTTTCCCACTTAGAAAATGTTTTGCTCATGTTGCAGTTTTACACTTACAAAAGCTTTTTCTCATGCTGTAATTTTCCCACTTAGAAAATTTTTTGCTCACGCTGCAGTTTGCTCATGCTGCCATTTGCTCATGCTGCAGTTTGCTCACGCTGTACCCAGTTTACTCACGCTGTATTTTTATACTTAGAAATTTTTTTGCTCACGCTGCAGTTTGCTCATGCTGCAGTTTACTCATGCTTACACTCAGAAAATTTTTTGCACACGCTGCCAAGTTCTTACGTTAGACACTAAGAAAATTGTTTGCACACACTGCACATTGGTCACGCTGCACACTTAGCCTTGACCATACACTGCACACGCTGCACACTTAGCTCAAAACACACTCAGCACTTGTTAGCCAGCCCGTATGCTACCCCGTCACACATCACCATGAGGTCATCTCAGAACTCTAATGCATGCACCTTCGTAATCCTCATATAGGAACAATACAACTTTATCTATGTGAAGATTCAGGCCAACCTTCCCCTTGATACCACAGAACAGGAAGCAAAAAGAAACTTTGAGCGCATATACATGGGAGGTCATGATGTTGTCCCCTCTGTATATGACATCATCCCCCTTTCTGAGCCCCAGCACTGACTCATCTCCTAGCTCCTTATGGCAAAGAGCCAAAACTCATGGCGACCCACTAAGGAGCCCCAAAACCAAGACGAGGAAGATGACTTCGTAGCATAATCTAAACATGAGGATTTGTATTACATCCTCACTCCCCCTGCCTACGTGAATCCATCATTCGACCCTTGCATGGGATAGACAGCCCCTCACCAAGTGTCAACGAGCACACAAGCATTGGTGTCCTGACATCGACTACCCACGTCCACGTCCACATAGTACATGCCACCAGTGCAAACACATGGGCCACTTTCGTTACATCGGCCCCACACATTCAGGGTGTCACCCCACAGTTAGTGGCTAGACAAGGAACCACACCTCTTGTTCAACAACCCACTTATTTTAGCGCATCACACCCTGCAATCCCAACTTCGAACGTTGCTCCACTGTAGCAACTGACGACACAATCTCCCCAACCAACTAATCTGCCTATTTCTCAAGAGTGGGCAGAAGCAAAATAATGGATGCAAGTGTTAGTTGACGAGGTAAAGTACCTCAAAACCACCAACACCGAAGCAGTTAAAGTACTAGACTTCTACCATGATGATCCAATTAACTCTTCAGTGCCACCATTAGCTTTAGCTAAGGGAATCACACTGCCCTAGTTAACCAAGTATAATGGGAAGGGAGATCTGAATGCTCACTTAGTCACGTTTCGATCAAAAACTCTATTGCTTCAAGCTTGGTCCCACACAATCTTGTGCGTGTTTGCTATGTCCCTAACGAGTGTAGCCTTAGACTAGTACCGAGCCCTGCCATGTAACTCCATATCCTCTCTTAAGGATCTGTTACATTAGTTCATTACTAGGTTTAAGTACAACCTGAAGCCTGAAGCAACACTAGACACTTTGATACAGGTGAAACAAGCACCACTTGAGCCTGTGCAGAAGTTCATCCAACGATGGAGTGTAGCCCTTAACGAACTTCATGAGCCCATCCCTGAAACGTATTTGCTTATAATTTTGAAGGGAGCCATGAATGACTTTGTTAAGTCCAAGGTGTACTACCTTAGCGCTCAAACGTTGAGCCAAGTGTTCACATAGATCAAGAACATAGAACAAGCTGCACAAACTAGCAATGATCCCACCTAGGTGGCTTACAAGAACCAACACATTGCCAAACAACAGATAATAACAGAAACTTTAGTCGCAAGCACAAAAACAACAAACACCAGTACGAACCTACCCACAACAACAGGGGCCACCCCAAGGCCCAACTTTCAGCGCAAGGATCGCTCTAAGTATACATCACTACCCACGTGACCCTCTAAACTACAAGAGCAACTCCTCAAAGCTGGGCAAATCCAATACAAACATGTAGCGGAGAATGCTCGTCGTCGACACGACAAGTACTGCGAGCTACTGAGGAACCCCACCTTAGCAGCACCAAATGAGCCCTTGGTCCCATGGTACTTCAAGTTAGATCAATTCTGTCACTACCACCAGATGTCTGATCACAATACCGAGAACTGTCGTGCCTTATAGGATGATCTTCAGACAATGATAGAACGGGGCCAAGTTAACATCAACACCCTGAGTCAACCTAGGATAGATGATGCCCCCTATGTTATAAACTCCATTAGCATAGGAAGAAAGCCCAAACTTGTGCGACAACCTTTCTTGATCTGTATGCCTCAGCAAGGCAACAATCCCCTCCACCTCTACGAGCAAGAGACCTCCCATTGTCATCCAGGTGCCACCTCAAGCACTTGTAAAACCTCTTGTGGTCAAAGTACCATTGTAATCATCTGCTATGACGTTAAACTGGCATGATGCACCAACGATAACAGCAAAGAAACCTTTCGTTATCAAGGTGCCACAACAAGCTAGTCAAACAACAACGACACCTCCTAAACTATCATTTTTCATAAAGGTGCTACCATGCGATGGTCCCTCACCTACCCAAAGCCCAAAAGTAGGCAACATGGGTAAGAAAATCAAATGGCAACAGAAAAGGATGAATGAACAACGAACAACACCCACAACTGAAGCAAAGGCCACACCTAGTACACAACAACCGAATGCTGGGGGCCATGCCCCTAATCCAAAAGAAACTAGGCCCAAGCCCTCAACCCATAGAGAGGCAACCAACACAACGACAAACAACACAGACTTTGTAGCTACACTGGCCTAGGTGAAACAAATGCTCAAACAAAAGAACACAACCATGAGCTTGTATGACTTGGTCATGACATCATCAGCCCATCGAGAAGCCTTAGCGCAAATGTTAGCATCCATTCCTATTACAGAGGACATCCCTGCTAACATGGAATCCATCCATGAAACGATTTCACAACACACACCACAAGGATTGGGTTCAAACACCTTAGCCTTCCACGACAATGGAGTTAAAGTTAAACCCAAACAAGGGGAGGTCACAACAGCACCCCTTTCGATTAGCATACATGTTGGGCAACGTACCATTCGCAGAGTGCACGTTGATGATGGCGCGACAATAAACATAGTTCTATACTCTGTCATCGACAAACTAGGCATGACAAACAAGATCATGCCAACATAAACCACATGTCTAAAATCCTTGAACAGATCACGTGTCACAGTCAATGGAATAGTTAACCTAGTATTCGTGGCAGGTGAACAATTCCCCACTAGTGCAGAGTTCACTGTCATAGAAGAGATGCCCAATTTCAGCATGATTCTTGGCAGACCTTGGCTAGCACAACAACAAGTCGTTTCCTCACCAATACATCAAGAAATCCGCCTTCCATACGAAGGTGGACAAGTCATTATACATGGTGACAACACTTCCTTTCAAGTTGACCACAACATAGACATGTCACAGGTCTTGAAAGAGGAGCCTTTTGATGCAACACACAATGCAACAAACACAACACCTAGAGCGAAAACACCTGGACGAGTGGCAACCAACACAGTATTTAGAGCTAAAACGCTCAAATGAGTGGCGAAAACCATAAGCCTCCTAACGGAGCCTAAAATGGTTCCAAAACCACATCCGGTTAGGAGACAACCACTCGATCAAAACACCCCTACGACCAAAAACAAGTTGGATCTCCGCATACTCTTCACATTCTTTCGTGGTGCATATGTCACGTTCGTTTGTATTGTACTAGCTTACGCATTCTCTCATGGCCCGAAAAGGCCTTAAACTAAACTATGGCCCGAAAAGGCCTTAAACTACCACCTTTTCACATTGTTTTCTTTTTACTTGTGTATTTCAGTTCATGTTTTCTGCAGTTGCTATTTAACATTGTTTTCTCTAGTTGCTTTTGTTTACAAGATCATACAGTCACACATGCATGCATCCACACCGACAGTCCTAACATCATGACTTAAAACTGATACCACACACCATCCTAGGTTAAACTACTACTTGTCCGAAATGACATTAAAATACCACCATGACATAAAACTAACCACAGTCAGAGATGGCCAGTTCATTTTAAAACCCACTAAAATAGTTTAAGTCTCTTTTTTTTTCTTGTGGCTCGAAATGGCCTTAAACTAGAGCACCATTGCTAAAACCCGTCATGACTCTAAAATAGACACACATGGCCCGAAATGGCCTTAAACTAGAACAAGTTACATTTCCATTTCTTTAAAATTACATTCTTTGTTTACATGCATAGTTACATCCTTGCTCTATAAATTATTATTCCCCTTACATTTCTTCTACACTGTTATCATTTCAGTTACATTCACACTTATATTTACAAACAGTTAAAACAACAAAAAATATAAAAAAAAAAAGAGAAAAAAAGATCTTTTGTGTTTACACTTGCGTTTATCAAAAGTTTGGACAAAATGTTTTTTTTTAAAGAACTTGAATAACATAAAAACAAAAAAATGTGTAAATGTATAAATTGATAATATCAAATGTTAACATTGTATCATACATTTGCTTTTATACAATCCACAAAATTTTAACAAAAAAAAACATAACTAAGCCAACAACAAGGACAAGTTAAATTAA
>MNCI01034405.1:8268-24651 GCA_015680685.1 Gnetum montanum | reverse complement strand
ATAAAATCCAAACCCCATTGCTGAAATGGTCTATCCGCAACTACTGGTTTTAAAGGGGCTCTAGCCCTTTTAATCTTGGGTCCATGAACTTGACATTTATAGCATTTTTGGATTTTTGAACTAATGTCTTGATACATAGAAGGCCAGTAATATCCGTATCGAAGTATATGTTGCATAGTTGATTTAGGGGATTCATAAAATAGATTCAAATGATCATGAAATTGTTCCAAAATGAAACTAATTTGATCATTATGAACACATTCTAATAAAACTCCCTGAAAATCCTTTCGATATACTATACCATCTTTAACAACAAATCTTCGTGATCTTTTGAAGAAAGCTCTCTTTTGATTTGCAGTTAAATTATTTGGGATTTTCCTGATAGTAAGAAATTTGAGAATATCATCGTACCAATTCTCTTCATGGGTGTCAAATGTATAAACTTCACTTTCTCTAGTCATTAACTTGGCTAGTCCCATTCCCTTAATTGTCTTGCATATTTCCAATGAAAATCTGAAACTTTGCAACTTTATAAGCCATTTTCCTCTTTTCAATCCAATCTCATTTTGGGATAGGAATCGCTTGACTGCAGGTTCAATTAGCATAATGTGAACTAATGAACTCTCCAAATAATATTTAAAATGCTGAAGTGCCTTGATGACTGCGAAAGCTTGCTTCTCTAAGTCTGAGTAATTTAACTCTGAACCTTTCAACTGATACCCAAAAAATCCAATTGGTTCATCTTGACCTTCACTATCTTTTTGTGTAAGAACAGCGGCGATAGAATCATTTGAAGCAAAAGAGTATAACCAAAAATCTTCTTTAAGTTTAGGCTTTACCAAATATGGAGCCTCTTGTATAGCCTTTTTGATTTCTGATAAAGCTCTCTCTGATTCTGATGTTTTCTCTACTTGGACATCCTTTTTTAGCATATGCATCAAAGGTTTGGTAATTTCAGTAAACCCGGGGATGAACTTCTTCACAAAGTTTATCTTCCCAAAGAAAGATCTAAGAGATTTCTTACTTGTGGGATGCTCAATATTCTGTACTGCTTGAATTCGGGAATTGTCTATGGCAATCCCTTCTTGACATATCACATGGCCTAATAAACTTCCAGATTTAACCCCGAAGATACACTTCTTAGGATTTAATGAAATACCAAACTCACGACATCTGTCGAAAACTTGCTGGAGATGATCAATATGATCTTCTTTTCTTTTTGAAAATACTGTAATATCATCCAAATAAACTACTACGAATTTGCCTAATAAATCCTTAAATGCTAAATCCATTGCTCTTTGAAAAGTAGCTCCAGCATTTGACAATCCGAATGGCATTCTTTGGTAAGCGAAAGTTCCCCACTTAGTGATAAATGATGTTTTGTATCTATCATTCTTATCTACCACGATTTGATTATAACCTGAGAAACCGTCTAGGAAGGAATATACTTGGCAACCTGAGACTTTAATAAGCATCTCATCAATTCTCGGAAGTGGATACTTATCTTTCTTTGAAGCATCATTTAGATTTCTAAAGTCTACACAGAGTCGTATATCACCATTTTTCTTTCTTACTGGGACAAGATTAGCAAGCCATGTCGAATATCGTACTGGATATATGATTTGTGCTTGCAACAACTTCTTGATTTCGGCTTCCATAGCTGGTTCAAATGATGGATTAAATTTCCTTTGTTTTTGCTTGACTGTTTTGCAACCTTCCATTAAAGGAATCTTATGTGTCATCACATCTTGCCGAAAAGCTTTAAGATCATCATAAGACCAAGCAAAATTGTCCAAATTATTTCTTAGACATGTTAACAACTCTTGCTTGAAATTTGAATCTCTTTCCTTTGTAACATTTAACATCTTCGGTGCATTGTCTAATCCAAAATTCACTGCCACGAAAGCTTGACTACTTGTGTTTTGTATGTCTTTTTCAGTAAGTAAATTTTTCTTGAACTCATGTTCTAAATCAATCATCCTCTTTGGAATGAAATTAGCTTTTGAATTTGAAGACGTTTCGGGTATTACTTGACCCTCAAATTCTTGTTTATTTTTCATAAATCTTAGTACTTGATCATCATCTTCAAATACTTGTAAATGCCTTATATTATCTGGTACGGATGGCTGATGTTCTTCTTCAATCATGACATCTTTGTAACCTTCTAATATTTGCATATCCAATGTTGAAGCTGCTTTTGCCAAATAGTCTGCCATAAGATTCTCTGCTCTATTTACATGCTCTATTTGGCAATATTGAAACTGGTCTAACATCTTACAAGCAAGTTGCTTATAAGGTCTTAAGAATGAGCTCTTTACAACACAGTTACCTTTTACTTGTTCACAGACTAATCTTGAGTCTCCTTTAATAGTGATTTCTTTGATCTTTTTGTCTAGAGCTATTCTCATACCAATGCATAAAGCTTCATACTCAGCCTTGTTGTTAGTACAAGGGAAAGATAAATGAATTGCCTTGAGAATTTCAGGTGTACCATTCTTGAATATAACTATTCCAACTCCTACACCTTTTGAATTACATGAACCGTCAAAGTATAACTCCCATTTATCTTCTTGCTTTGATTGTTCTTTTTCAGGACTATAACTTTCTTGGAGTGTACAAATTTTGTTTTCAACACCTCCTTTTTCAGCCATTTTACTTCGTTCATTTGAAGTAATATTATCTATCATCAAAGATTCACTATAGATGTATATCTGATTTGGTTCTCCTTTCCAAGGTAACCACATGTGAGAATAATCTGTTGATATGTAACCTGAGAAATTCTTGCTCCAACTTCTACTCAATAAGAGACTATGTGAATCTGGTATATCTGCCACTTGAATAGTTACTCTACTTCTGATGCGGGGTTCAGAAGCAATTTCCAATAGAACATTTGGTAATTGACCCACAATCTTCACTCTACTTTTATCCACTTGAACAATCTTTTTATTTGATTTTTCAGGAATCAAACCAAGTTTCTTACATATAGACAATGGCATTATAGTAGACGTAGCTCCAGAATCAACCAAACAATTGTGTAAGAATTTATCCTTTAATTTCATTGTCAAAAGGAAAGGAGGAGCTTCCTTGTCATACGAAGTCCTTAACTTTTCATCATTGTTAGACACATAACTTAACTCTGATTCTCTAGCTCTCCTTTTACCTTTAATGAATTCTAAAGCCTTTCTTTGCTGATCTCCTATTTGAAGCAACTGATAGAGGCTAATATTGGCTTTGACATGTTTAAGGTCTTCTATCAAATCATATTCTCCATCACCAATGAAGCTTGATCTCTTTATCCATTTATTGAAAGACTGATTTGGAGTGCTTTGCTCCACTTGATTGTCTTTACCTTTATTCTTATCCCTTCTACTTGGCTCAAAAGCTTTTCTCTTAGTAGATGGATCAGTAATAACATTTGGGGGTCTAGAAGTAGTTAGTCTTTCCTTAGATCGAAGACTATATCCATTTTCCTCATTGTTATTACATTCTTCATCTGAAGACATATCTTCTTCAGAACTTGATAGAGAAGAAGTATCACTAGATCCATTGCTAGAAGATTTACTTGCATAATGAACACTAGATAACTCATTATCAGATTCAATATCAAGAAAGTTGGACATAATAAGATCACTTTCATCCTCATCTTCTACTAACTTAGTGTCTTGATGTTTATGCTTTCTATTTTTCCTTTCTTCCTTGATATTAACTCTTGCCAATGCTTTTTCAAGCTTCACTATTTTGTTAGACATATCTCTCATTAATTGTCCTTTTTCAGATCCTACTCTTTCATGTTCTTGCTCTATCTTAACATGAGATGGACCTGGTAAAGCTTTAAATTGAGCAAAATCTTGCATAGGAATCATAACTCTTTCTTCTCTTTTTTGAATTGCAATATTTTCTTCAGGATTCAAGTTCAACTGTTTTTCTAACTGTATAGCTTCACTAAAGTAGTCATTTAGTGTAGTTAAGTTTGGAGTTCTCCTTAACCAAATTGAAATGTTGGGGTTGACAGCCTTAAGGTAAGTTTCCTTAAGCATTTCTTCTGATGGCCTATATTGCCTTTGAAAGAGTCCACAAATTCGTTGAAACTTAATGTTGAAATCTCTAATTGACTCTTTAACTCCTTGCTTAGCTTGTATCAGCCCACAGTATAGTTGTTGTTGATCTAATTGATTACCAAACTGGGCTAAGAAAAGATTCTTCATGTCATCCCAACTTGTAATACTATTACTTGGTAAGTTTGAATACCAAATCTGAGCCATATCCTTTAGATTTGATACAAACAACCTACAAGCTTGATCTTGATGTTGAATATTTGCATGAGCTAAAGCTAACTCAAACATGTGAATATATTCTTCAGCTAAATAAGCTTTTCCAGGAATAAAAGGCTCAGGCAAATATTTGTAAACTACCTTAGGAATATCATTGTAATTTTGAAATCCTAATGGTGTAACTCCTTGCCAAGGATTTGCCATCCTATTCCTTTGAAATGTTGAACTCTTAGACTTTCTAGATCTTCTCTTACGAATTGACAAACCAGAGATAATGGGTGATCTTCTTGATCTTCTAGTTTTCACTCCACTACTTGTTCCCAATTCAGAAAATTTCTTTTGTTCTTCTTCTGATGAAGAGTCAGTCTTAGGATCTAGAATATCTTGTGAAACTTTGAAACTTTCTAAACTATGAAATTTCTTGGTCATGAACTGAAAATAGTATCTAATTCTTAAGCCTTACAAATAAATGTTGATGTACTAAAATTATAAGGCTTATGAACCTAGAGGCTTAATTTTCAGCCCTCCTTCTAGCGCCAAAAGAACTGTTCGCGACCATTTAGAACGTGACCGCCAACGAGTGTCCTCGAACAGGATTTAGGTGCCTGCTGGTCTCTGGCAACACCAAGGCCCAGATACCTCTAAATAAACTCAGTAGTTAATGTGAGTATGTGTGTGTGCTGTTGCAGCGTGCGGTTGTGAGAAATGTAACGATTGCGTTGTGTAAACTACAAATGACTTACTTTAAAGAGATTCAGCCAACTTTGCCAAGTACTGTGAGTTCTTGAAAATTTCCTATTTTGTTCAACTGCCTAGTCTACGCGGTCCTTATAATACCTACTTGTAACAAATAAAATTTTGCAAAAACATTTGAGCACAACTCCGCAAATCTACTCCTAATTTTCCCCAGAGAAAGAGATAGTTCCACAAGAAAACTAGAAATAGAGCAAGATTCGATGGAAATAAGTAGAAAAGAAAAGAAAGCAGATTTGTGTAGACCTCAAATATTTAAACAAAACCGCGGATTCATGCCTTGGTCCCAAGTTCACTAGATACTGGCTATTGACAAGGACCAACATGATGTGTTCACACAAGAGCATTCCCCTTCCCACAATTAAAAAAATCATCCCTTCATCCAGTTCTGTAGATCCAGAGGCCAGACACCCAGATCCACACTTGTACATTAACATTTGTTGCATTTTTTAAATTTTTTATATTTTTTTAGTGTTTCAAGTTCTTACGCTGGGCATTACGCACGCCAGCATAAGAGATCTTGGACGCTACACTGTACATTGTAACAATTTCTATGCATTTTGATCAAAACGGTCACACACGTCTCCTAATCCACATCCCATGCATCAAAACCGTATAAATACCTCGATTTTCCACTAGATCGAGGTTGGCAAATTTAATCATAGAGCATCCTGTACACTTTGTACGCTGAACATTCCAAGCAACATTTCATACGCTGGGCATCATACTTGGTCATGCTGAGCAAGGGAAATCTTGGTCATACTGTAGAACTTGCAACCAGAAACCTATATTCCCCAGCATCCATTCACATTGGGGCTAAACATTCGCCTTGCAATCATTCTGCAACTACGTTTTGACCAGTGCACTTCTTTATAATTTTCAATCAATACAAACAGTTATATTTTTGCCAATCATATTTATAGTTTACATTATTTTCTGTTTACGCTGTTTACACCTTGTTTTTGCTTGTCCACGTTTATGTTTATTTACAATAACCCGGCTCACTGCCATTGTGTACGCTAGGGGAAGTCCTTGTTTGATCTGCGTGCAGACCATCCAAGGCACTCTACCTTCATTTATTTCCAGCTTGCCCTTGCGCGAAGGCAGGGTCTGCTATATCTCTTCGAAGATCTTTAGGTGTTCATTTTCTTCCAGCCTTATGCCAACGATTTTGGACAGTACACCCACATAGAGTTGTAGAGCTAGTAATGGCAAGTAATGAAAGCATGGTCAAGTAAAAAGAAAAGGGACTTGACCACCCCTTCTTATTGGGTATAAGCCTAATTATGGTGGTGGTGGTGTTGGATTACCTAGAAGGGATAGATGTTAAAGTAAGACATCCCTAGGAACCCTTAGAGCATGATCCAAATATACTTATTCATTATCCATTTTCCTATTAATAAAGCTCCTTATACATTTTTGTGTTGTTAAATGTGCTTAATGTTGAATATAATGTATATTTAACATTTATCTATACAACTAAGAATGTGATATCACAATCATATAAATAAATGTATAACAAAGAAAAAATTTGAAGTATAATTGTATAAAAACATAATATAAAATGAATGATCCAATGATTTTGAGAATGTTCTTTTCTAGTTTTCATCTTTACAGCTAATCCTAAAAAACCTCCTCTATAGGGTAGGAAAAGAATCATAACATCTTACTAATCCACTTCTTTCTAATAAGTTGAAAAGTCCATCCTACAATAGATGTATTTTTCATGTGTAAGATGATAACATTTCTTCCTAGGAACCTTGTAATTAACATAATGTCAGGATAATGTAATTACAAAACCCTTTTGCCATCCATGCATTGACATATTGTTATTACCATGAGCTCATTGGATGGTCTAATTTGATGTTCCTACATCATGTAATAGTCACCTTTTTAGGAAAATGCTATGTGTATGATGTATTATGTAATTCACAAAGGCTCTTGTAGTAGCTTTTCCATTTCATAATTATAAACATAGGGTATACCACAAAAGCACAAGATCACCATGTAAGCTAGATTAATATCAAGAAATCTCATGCACTAAAAGATGATTTCTCTCACAATTCAACTCCTAATTTGAAGGAAATGAGCAATAATCCACACAAGTAGTTTTAATAAAAGTGACATTGTATTCAAATTAAAAATCCAAATATAATGATATGTTAATGAGACATTTCTCTATTGGTTGGAGCATGTGCCTTATGATTTTCAAGTCATTGGTTCAATTCTAAGAGTTACATCTAGTTTTAGTTTCAATTCCTGAATTAAAAATCCAATTATATCTTTCAAGATAAATCTACCATATTATCTCTTCTTATAATAAGATATCATGTAACACTATATGTAGGTACCTATTTTTATTTTTCTTTATTTTTCTTAAGTTTGGTCATGCTTGCATTATGAATAGTTAGCATGATTTTCTTTTTAAGTATTGTTTATACGTATTTTTTATCTTATTATTTATGTATTTTCTTAATTATTATTTTAAAGTATTTTCTTAGGTATGAACAACATATCAATGTGGTAGAAATGTAAATGCTTAGGTGTATGTTGAATTTTACTCGAGGACATAAACTATATAATACATGCATTAGAGGAAGACATGGAGTGGCTTTTATTTTAGATAAGTTAGAAGAATAATGGATGAGATAGTTTGAGCATGTGCAAAGAAGATCAAACAATGAGCCCATAAAAAAAAAGATTGCTACATCACTATTAAAGATGATTTGAAGAAACTATAAATAAACAATAGTCTATCTTTTCATAGATATAAACAGTGAAAAAGAATTCATGTAGCCAACCCCATTTTGTTGAGACAATTCTAGGATTATGATGATGCTATTGTTGATGATGATTCTTTCTTAATTTATCAATTACTAACCTTTTTTGGATTTTCATGAATAGCACAAAGTTATAAAGTTCAACTACTTAAGTTCTATGAAAGTTGTATGTTAGCTATATATCAAGGAAATACATATAGCCATTTAGTTCTAATTCCAAGAACCCATCCTTTGCATTTTCATAAGCATTGGTTTATTGGATCTTGAAGTAAAATCACTAATCTTTTAATCCTTATGATTTAATTTATATCTTAGTATTCCTTAGTCAACTATTTATGCAAATGGAAGAATATAGCTTTAAGTAATGCACCATGATTAGTAGTTATGATTTAAAACTGAAAACATGTAGAAATAGATTAGGACTTTCATTTCATAGTTTCTCCCCATCTCCTTGCTAATATTTGTAAGCTAGTAAATAAACAATCATCACTTAAACACTTAATGCTCAAATATTGCTTTTTTAAACCTTGTCTACTTTTCCCTTTTTTAACCTAGTAAATAGATAAGAAAAAAATAAGAATAACAAGAAAAAGAAAAGAAAAACAAATAGAAAGGAAAAGTTAAATTAAAATAGAAAAGCCAAATAATAGCTGAAGTCTCTTTTGAATAGTTTAGCCTAGTAGACCATGTTATTTCACATAATTAAGTAGTCAACCAGTCCCTAGTCTCATCGATTGAACAAGGCATTTGGTTACCTATAGATGTCTAAGGTCAATTGATCAAATCAATTATAAGGTTTTTTATTAAATTGTAAAAATTTTTCCTTTTATAATTCTTGACCATTTTTAACAAGCAATAATAGAATGAGATCTACAGAACTTTCATATACATTAGACTTAAGAAGAAGATTAAAGATCAAAGGTTAAATGATGAAGAGATAATTATCTTGTGAGATTTTATCTTTGTTGAAAGGGATCCATTCCTTGATCATGCACTAGTTGTACATCAATCATATCCTCATCTTGTGCTTACTCCCTCTCTTGATCATTGAGTTTCATATGGATGTCTCTAATCTATTGGATTTAATTTTCTCCATTTAAAACATTATAATATCTTTATCCTTGAAAATTGGTGAGGATTCATCACTTGTGTACATTTTCTTGAGAGACTAAAAACTTGTAAATCAGTGTTGTACCAAGGAGACTAGAAACCCTCAAACCAGAAAGATAATGGAATTAAGGAAAGAAAAGATGATTGCACCTCTATAGTGAATATAGGGTAGCCCAAATCATGATAAATTAGTGTGTCTATTTCATGTTTTTATTTATACTTTCTACAAGTAGTTAATTGTATGAATTACATTAATATTTATATAATTGATGATTAATCTTCTTACTATTTTAAAGCACTATTGATTGCATGTTTGATTGAAGGAAATTATCTCCACAGCAACACAATTTTAACCTTAGATCTACAAATGCCTAGGAAGCAAATCTAGGAGGCCTTTGATACTCTCGTGTAGAATGCTCAATCACCTAAGAATTTACAAACTAGTAACAAGTATAATGATTGTAAAAAAGGGAAAATCATGTTTAAGTATAATGAATGCTAGATCCAACTAATTTGATAAGAAACAAGAAATGTAAATAAAGAAATGAAAATGACCCACTAAGAATATTATAAACTTATATTAAAAATGCAACAAGATTTAAGAGAGTATAAATTTAGGCATAAAACCTAAGAAAATGTAAGTTGTTTGATCACTAGTGCTTCTTTGGATGTTGGTTTTCTTGTATGTGAATATGTTCTTGAAAATGATAATCAAATACTACTATGATATCCAAAACCTACCAATTTTCTATGAGGATTCTCCTATGAGGAGAGGTTGCTTTAGATCAGGAGGTTGCCACCAATTAGGGTTTAAAGGTGTGACTACTATTTTGTGCTGCTCTTTGTTTGCTCTTTGGAAAGATCTTGTTTCTATCAAAAGTGCTGAAAAATTTTTCTCTTGCCAAAAAGTCAATTTTGCAATGTAGCTTCTAGCTTTTATAAGCTAAGAAAATTCCATTTTTATGATAGAATATTTGTTTAGGCTATTAGGTATTATTAAGAATCATATCTTTCTACATGTTGACTTTCTATAGCCTATTTTCTAGTGTATTTTACAAAATATGTCGTGAACAAATTTATGTTGGATGTTTTTATACTGGGGAAATTTTACATTTTACATTGAGATTACATCTAGGAGATTCTAAATAAAAATGCCACAAAATAACTTTATGAAAAGGAGTTACAATGTTTCTTTCATGCCTGATCTTCAAGTTATAGTTACAAGAAAATCATGTAAACAAGGCTTGCATGTTTTAGACTACAAATGAGTTTTTTTTAAAGGTTTTTCAATGGTCTTTTGATCTATGAATTAACTCTTGTTAAGAGGAGTTTGTGTTTCTATTGCAATTTCTATTTCAAGTGCTCAATTTGTGCATAAGCCTTCATATTTTAATGGATCGAACTATAATTATTGGAAAACTAAAATAAGATGTTTTCTACAATTGCTAGACGTTGAAATCTAGTCATTGGTGGAACAAGGATATAAAAATATGATAAAGATACATACTACCCCCAATAGAAGTCCCTACACAAGACTAAAAGATAAATCTTCTTGTATAGAAGCAAAATGAAAAGCTCATGTTGCAAATGCCAAAGCTATGAATACCTTGTATTGTACCTTATGTCCTAAAGAGTTCAATCACAATATGTGATGCAAGATTGGAAAGTAAATTTGCAATATTTTGGAATCAACCCATGAAGGAACCACCATGGTTAAGAAACCTAAAGCTCATATTCTTAATTATAGATTTGTTCATCTCAGAATGGAGGAAGAAATAAGAAAGAATTACTTCTTCAAGATCTCTGAGATTGCTAATGTCTTAAAAAATCTTGGAGTAGATTGTCTTAACTTCATGATCTATCAAAATGTATTGGAAAGCCTTCCATAAATATTCCATGAAAAATTCATAGTCATTTTGGAAGTAATATATACCAGCATCATGAAAGTGGATGAACTTCAAAGTAACTTGGAGACCTATGAGCTATCCTTAGAAAAGGATTAAGACACCAAGCCTACAAAGAACATTACCTTAAAGATATCAAATGATGTAGAGGATATTGATTTGGAAAACCTAAATAAGAAAGACCTAGTCTTTCTTACCAAGAAGTTCAACAAACTCTTCAAGAAGAAGATGAAAGAAAGTACATCTTCAATCAATGATGAAAGAGGTAACAAAAAAAAATTCCAATGTTATCATTTTCATGGATATGGTCATATTGCTTTAGAATGGCCTACTATAAAATGAAAAAGGAGTGCAACTTAAACTCAAAAAGTTGGAATTATCATATCTGAAGATATGATATCTGTGCATGGGATGAAGATGGAATTATCATATCTGAAGAAGAATTGAAGAATGAAAGTTGATTTTCATGATGCCCCTAGAAGGAAATAATTAAGTTCCTCAATATGGTTCTAAAGAAGATGAAGATAAAATGTTTGAAATTTTGCTCACTATTTTTGAAAAATTACAAAATATTAGCATCAAAATGAAAAGTAAGCTACATGAACAATAGTTGAAATTAGAGGAATATGCTAATATTGCAAGTATCAAAAGTTGTGATAATTGCAAGATAGGAAAAAATAAAATTCATAAATATGAGAAAAGCCTCAATGAGAAAAGTGAAGTGATCAAAGCTCTTTCATGAAATCTTACTATATGTTAAGACACTATTGGTGATCAAGCTAAAAGTATACAAGATCTACGAAAAGCTCTTGAAAAATTTACCAAAGGAAGTAATAGACTTAACATAATCATGAAAAGCTTGAGGAAACCTACAAATCGAATGAGACTTGGACATCATCCTTTGGAGAAAAATTAACAAAAACTAGGTAATTGGAATTATATGCCAAGGTATGAAGTTGTTACTCATAATGCTAAAATTTAATGTCATTATGGCAAAATTTTAGTCATATGAAATATCATTGTAGGAAACTACTAGATAAGTGGTTTCGAAATACTTACATAAATAAGTCTAGTAGATTTTGAAACTCAAGATCAAGGTTAATGATGATATGATTTTCAAAAGGTGAAAATCACATGGCATGCATGGCAACCATGTCCATAAAAGGTGCAAAAACCTCTTGGTATTTGGATAGTGAATGTTTGCATCACATGACAACTGAAAAGAAAAAAATTTCAAAGTTAGATCAATTCAATGGTAGTACATTAGCCTTTGGAGATAATGGAAAAGGCCTTATAAAAGGTAACAGTACCATAGAAGGCAAATCTTCATAAAAATTAACAATGTTTATTATGCTAATCGTTAGGAACACAATTTGCTAGGCATTAGTTAGTTACCTAATAATGGTAAAGAAGTTATGTTTAAATAAAATTATTGCATTGTTAAAGATCTTAAGACTAATGAAGTAAACTTTGTTAAAAATGGGTCTAGAAATTTTTACATTGTTGATAATCATGATTTTTCTAACTTTGATATCAAATGTTTATTAAGCAAATTAGAAGATAGTTTTCTTTGTCATAGAAGATTAGAACATTTAAATTTTAAAAGTATGCCAAATCTATTAGACAAACAAATTATGGGAAAACTACCATAAATCCAAAGCAAGAAGAACAAGTTTTTTGAAGCTTGTCAAAAAGATAAGAAAAAATAGATTTTCTTTTTCAGCAAAAAATGAGATTATTGTTACCATGCCTATATAATTATTATCTATGGATTTAGCTAGTCCTTCAAAGATTACTAGCATTGGAGGTAAAAGGTTTTTCATTATTTTTGTTAATAATTATTCATGATTTATATGGTTATCCTTGCTAACCCACAAGAATGAAGCATTTCATCAGTTTAAAAATTAGTATTTGAAATTACATAAAGAAAAGGAATAACTCATCAAAGCCATTCGAAGTGATCATGGAGGAGAATTTCAAAATCATTTGTTTACTAAATTTTATAATAGTAAAGGAATTAATCATCAATTTTCTACACCAAGAATACCACAGTAAAATGGAGTTGCTGAAAGAAGAAATGATGTACTCCAAGAAATGACAAGGTCCATGTTAGATGAAAGAGATCTTCCAAAGTCTTTTTGGGAAGAAGCTATAAACACTACTTGATATTTGGAAAATTGAATCTTAATCAAACCTCATAGCACTAAGATAGTATATGAATTATACCATGGTAATAAACCTAGGATAAGTTGCTTTAAATTTCTTTGTTCTAGATGTTTCATTTTGAAGGATAAGAGTAGTAAATTTGATAGCAAAGTAGACGAAGGATTTTTTCTTGATTATTCCTCTACCAAAAAAGTATATAGAATCTTCAATAAGCCAACTCTATGAATAATTTAACATGTTCATATTATTTTTAGTGAATCATTAGATAAGTATGATGAGAATGATGAGGATATTAATATCGTTACTAAAATGAATAAACATGAAAATCAATAAAGGATTAAGTCTATTAGCAATTTTGATGAGGATGATGATGAAGAAGAATAACCAACCATCTCAAAACTAATTTTTATAAAGACCATCTTGAGGAAGTTATAGAAAATTTGTATGATGGCATTAGAACTAAAAGAGCCAGATGAGAGTTTTGTGGAAATTCTTGTTTTCTTTTCCAACTTGAGCCCAAGAATGTCATTGAAGCTTTAAACAATGAATCATGGGTTTTTGCCATGAATGAACAACTAAATCAATTTAATAGAAGTCAAAGATTGGAAACTTGTCCTAAGATCCCAAAATAGAAAGATTATTGGCACTGAATGGATCTATAAAAAGAAACAAAATGAAGATGACATGATGATAAGAAATAAAGATAAACTTGTGACATAAGGGTATAATCAACAAGAGGGTATAGATTATGATGAGACATTTTCTCCCATTTCTAGAGTAGAATTTATACATATTTTACTTGATTTTACCATTAGTATGAATATTAAGTTATATCAACTAGACGTTAAAGGTGCTTAATTAAATTATTACATTCAAGAAGAATTTTATGTTAAACAACCTACATGTTTTTCTAATTTTTTTCATTCCAATTATGTGTATAAGCCTAGAAAAGTGCTATATGGGCTTAAGAAAGCTCTTAGAGCTTGGTACAATAGACTTATGACCAATATTGTTGAAAATGATTGTACTAGAGGTTTCACTGAAGCTACTTTATTTATCTCCAAAAAAATAAAGATATTATGATAGTATAAATATATGTTAATGACATTATATTTGGGTCTACTAATAAAGCATTATGCAAGGAATTTGAAAGACTCATGCAAAGATAATTTGAGATGAGCATGATGGATGAACTCTCCTTCTTCCTTGGATTGTAAACAAATCGAATGAAAAATGAAACCTTCATAAATCAAAGTATGTTAAAGATGTTCTTGCAAATTTCAAGATGAAGAAAAACAAAGAAATTTACATCCTTATGAGCTCTCAACTAAAACTCTTAAAAGATAGCAAGGGTAAAATAGTGGATGAAAAGAATTATTGAGGTATGATTGGAAGTCTACTTTATTTCACTCCTACTAGATCTACTATAATGTTAATCATATGCATTTATGCTAGGTATCAATCATGTCCTAAAGAGTCTCATTTAAGTGCTATTAAATGTATCTTTTGTTATCCTAAAAGTACTATATAGCATGATCTTTTATTTTCCAAAGATACATGTCATGATTTGGTTGGGTATGCTAATGTAGATTTGGTTAGATATGTGGATGATTGCAAGAGCATGAGTGATAGCTATTACTTAGAAATTTTTGCATAAGTTGGATGAGAAAGAAGAAAATTTTTACCTCTATCACTATAGCCAAAGCTAAGTATATTGATGCTAGAAGCTATTATGCCCAACTCTTAGTTATGAACCAACTACTTCAAGATTCTAGCATTGTATAAAAAACCTTGGTGATGTACTATGATAATCAAAGTGTCATCAACATCACAAAGAATCTAATCGAACACTCACATACAAAACACATTGAGATTTAACAACACTTCATCAAAGAACAAGTTCAAAAGAAAATAATCACTTTGGAATATATACATACAAAGAAACAACTTACTGATATCTTAACAAAACCCTTACTCATAACTTAGTTTAACATTATCAAAAGAGGTTTAAAGATTTGACCCTATCCCAACTAATTAGGTATACAAAAGCACCTTAACTTTCAATAGGTAAGTGGAGGGTCCTTAGTAGGTAATTATGAGATTATTTTAATTTATTTTTCTTACCTTAATAATTGTTTTGACTTGCCATTATTTTTCCATTTTTTATTTTTGTCCATTGTTCCTTGTTTTTCCTTTTTTTCATAAAAAGGATAGTTTTGGGGTTAACTGAAGATCATTTTTATTGCCCAAAATTAGTCAATAGGATACTAAATAGGTCACATAATCTAAATTACCATAAAATTTTCATTTTCTCAATTTGATTGCTCATCCTCTGCTTTAGTCACAAAGTAACTATTTTTTTCAGATTTCATGTTATCTTGTGAGATCAAATGCACCTATGTCTTGTTACCTATACTATGTTAAAATTACTACAACCTTCTTTTTTTTCATTTCATTGATCCAACCCTCTAGTCATTATTAATCTTTATCAATGCTATTCTACGTGAGAATCATCAAGATTAGGAGTGCTAGAGGAAGAAGAAGGGGTTGTTGTATTTGATTCCAATGAAAATAAGGCAAATTAACCTAGATTTGAAGCACACACTACAGTTTGTGAGAGGGAGGTCATTGAGGTGTAGCTCAAAAGATTCTTTGATATCATGAAGATTTTTGTAGAGGTCTAGTAACAATATCTCCTAGATTTAGAAGAGAAATTCTACCCATGTCTTGTTTAAATATACTATTATAATCTACAATACGTTGGTGAAACCAAGTTTATCACTTTTATTCTTGGTACTCTAATTTCAATTGCTATTAAGAATTTAAATCATTTTCTTGAGATGCTTATTCATGGAATTAATAATATTCCCACCATTACCTTTGAGGTTAGTAAATTTTTCGATAAGGTATAGATGATGAAGTTCTTATGTTGAAAAGATTTTACTTCTGATGAGCAGCAAGGTACCCCTATGCCCAACCATACGAATCACAAAGTGTTCACGTGCAATCTGATTGAATTCTATGGACTTTATCATTTCAATGCACTAGTACTTTAGGAAGTGAATTTAGCCTTAAGGTTAATCGTTGTCTTCCCAATTACACTCGTGACATTCATTGGTATGGTTAAGTGTAACTGAGGCATCTAATTTTTATCATTTTGTGTTTTATAGTTTGGTGCTCAAAATGTAGATAAAAGGAATTTGATTAATTAGTCTAAATTAACTAATTAACTAGCATTTAACTAATCCTAACATAAGCATATGATCCCACTCTTTGTACATGTCTGAAACCCATGTATTCGATGCTGGGTGACCAAGCACTATGCTACTGGGCATACCAAGTAATAACACTACTAGGATTACCAAGTGAATACGTGTTATGCTCGAAGTGATCATACTT
>MNCI01034404.1:0-15627 GCA_015680685.1 Gnetum montanum | reverse complement strand
GCTATGCATTGTAAGAAAATGTAGCCCCAGCGTAATCAACTGAAAACACCTCATTTAAGGCCCAAATTTTGATTTTCTAGAGGCTAGGAGCTGCTGGGGACCTTGGTGAAGGTCATGGGAGGTCCTTGTGCTTGATTTCGGGCTATTTTGACTTAGTTTCAAGGCTCCATAAGTTGGTGACGCTGATCCTTACGTTGTGCAGCGTAAGCACAGCGCAAGCACATTGTACTTAGCCAAAATTGTGCTTTTTGACCTTGAAACTGATGATTCTTGACACCGAGACTTGCCGTCGTGATTTGTGGGCCCCAAGGGAACCTTGCTTACTCCATGGTGGGTTGCTTGAAGCTATTTCAGAGGCTCCAAAGTTGTCTAGAAGTGTTGCTAAAATTTTTGTGGTGTTTCACAAGGTTTATCAAAAATCTTATCTTTTTTGATGCACATACTACTGTGCTTAGGTACAATAGTGCTCGAATAAAGATCCGTACACTCTTGACTCCTACTACAGGCACTTAGAAAAATATTCTAACTTTCATGCAAGAAAACTACAAGAGCTTTGCTACAACTATGACAAAGATGCCATAAACATAGCGAATGAACATGTATTTATAGGCAAAAATAGACACTATGTCGACAAGGCCATGTCAATGCATCAAATCATGTGTTGACGAGGCCTAGTTGGCAGGGCCTAGTTGATGATGCCTAGCCAACACAACCAATTTATGATTCATCATACCCCTATGACTAAATAAAAACTCATCCTCAAGTTCTTTACAAATTTGGAAAGGTATGGAATTATTGAGTGACAAAAAACATATGACAAATATAAACAAACACTAAGTGCATGAGTGTATAAATATACAATCATTACAATTTTTTTTGGTGTTCAAGACTATAAAATTGAATGCCAGGAAAAAATTGACAAACATAATCCCTTTGATGGTGTGAATATGATGAAGAAGATTATATGGTCCCAAGCGATGGAGGCTCCTAAGGTTTTGAAGGACCTTCTCCTTCTTCAGGCACATGTGATGGTTGAGGCTATTGTGGTTGCCCTACTATAGCTGCAACTTTCGGTGAAAGATAGAAAGCATTTAACAATGCTTTCATCTTCACGTCCTTACTCTTGGGATTGTGCATGGTCCATGTAGCTTTTCCAATGTGGGCTAGAATGGGAACATCCCAAGGACAGGGCATTGTTGGGAATAGCTCCTTAACATTGATGAACTAGGAAGCAAATTGTTTACAATTGATGTTGAATGCCTTGAGTGCATTTTGTAGTTCTTGGTAATCATTTATTCTTTTGGCTAGGTTCTCAACAATTGATCTTTGATCAGTGAATCCTGCCCTAACAACTTTGAGTTTAGTGTTTGTAGTGTCAAGTTTTTGCTTAGTCTCCTTGTGGTGTTTGAACTTTGAATCATACAACAAGTATATGCTATCCATCTATTTCTCTAACTCTAACCATGGCCATCCGGTAGTTAGCATTACCAAGTTTGCATATTGAAGAATGACAAGCTCCATGTATTCTATCATCTCTTCAATGTGCAACTCCTTCATGTGAATCTTCACTTTTTTGTAGGAATTTATCCCATCAACGATAGGTTGTCACACCTCTTTTCCTTGTTGAAGCTGTTTGAGGATCTCATTAACTTTTTCCTTAGTCATTTGGATGTGTTTTTCATTCTTCCTTCTATAGGCTAACCTGATCTCTATAGTGGTTCTTGACTCTCTCAAATTTGAGAGCCTCATTCTTCTAGACGGTAATCTCAATCATAGATTTTTGACGTAAGGCATAAGCTTCTTCCATAGAGAGATTTCTACTTTTAGCTACCAATCTCCTCAGTTTAGTATTTACCTTGGCTAGCTACTCCTGCTATTAATGGATGAATTCTTGCATCTATTATTTCTACACATCAACATTTCACAGGTGATGATTCTCTACAGTTAGCATCTCATTCGCTAGATGCATCTGGACTAGTTTCTTTTTAGTTGAGTATGTCTTGGCCTCATCCACATACTTGTTAAAGATAGCGATCACCATCCTTGCCTCAACCTATTTAAGTCTGTCTTGAAGCTATTGAAAAGTTTCATCTCTTGTCGTTGTAGGGTTGAGGAGCATAGGATTAGCAAGGTGGGCTCTTAATTTGGCAACCTTTGTAGCCAAGCGTTGGTTTTGTGCTTGAGCCATTTTGAGTTATCCTTCTAAAATGATGCATTTTCCCTTTTCTTCAAGTAACTTTGACTGGGTTGTGGTGATGTTATCCAAAAAATCAAAGACATCTAGAATTAGCTGCCTAGTTCCCACAAGTTGGTCTAGCAGCTCCTCATGCTGGGTTGTAATTATCTACCACTAATAGTTCTTGTGGATGTTTGTTCATCTCTGAGTGTAAAAAAATCTGGTACATATGTCATAGGTGCATTTAATGCTTTGGTGATTTGATCAGCAACCACTTCCACTACTATATCTTGCCCTTAGTGTTGCATCACCAAGATAGTTGTCCCATCACCCTTCTCCAAGCATATTAAAAGGTAGCAGAATTCCTAGAGATTTATGGGAATTGTTGTTATTGCGATAGAGACACAGTTACCTCTCAGGAACCAGGATTCGACCTCATGGGTAGCTATTTTTTTTGGGCTGAGAATATTAGCCTACCTCCCTCCATCTGACTAATTTTTTGAGCCACTTTGTTGAAGTGACTCATTGTAGGATAGTACATAGATGGATCCCCATCACTTGTTCTTGCTTGATGCTCCTACTCACGCAAGAGTTGCTCTTGGATTTCACGTAGGTGCTCAATGGTAGTGTAGACCTCTAACCTTGTTTCCTAAGTAGGTGGTGGAGGTGGTAGTTGTTGCTCCTCTTCTTTGGACATAGTAGGGATCTTTTCTTTCATCATTTTTGACCAAAAGGCAATGGAAGTATGCTTGATTGTATCATTTGCATAGTGGACCATCCTTGTCCTTTTACAGAGTTTTCTAATAAAGCATGGAAAGGGAAAGGTTTTCCTTTCATGTTCATTTTCCTTGAATCACTTTTCTATCTCCAAAAAAATTAACTATGGAAGGTTTACAAGGAATTTCCTACTTAAAGCAGCACATGCACAGGTGGAGAAAGTAGTTACCTTACTAGGGCTCACCATTGAATTGAGGTGATAAGTTTCTATCTTGAAGTATATGTGCTTCATCAGTGTGAATGTGCCAAAATCCTTACAGTCAACCCAATAACATCACTGGATCCACTCATTTTTTCCTTTAGGTTTGCTTGGTTAGAGATCTCTGCCAGATGGGTTCCAGAATTGGGTAGACTAAGAGCCTGTGTAATAGCTTCCATCAAGTAGGATACCTGAATGTCCTTAATTCTCATAGTGGCTCCTACCTTTGTGCTGTTCCAAAAGAGATATGTCTCTTCCATGTACCACTCCCCACTAGAAGTGATGATTGATCACATGGGAGAGTTTTGCAACTGCGTCTTAACTTCTTGTGGAGCATGTTCTAAGAATGATCCAAAGTTAAATTCTTGAAGAACTAAATGTTTGACATCACGAGGCTTGATCATATCAAGGCAAGCTTGTGGTAATGTGACCTCAAGTCTTGGTATAGGCCCTGGTGCCTCCCCTTGATGAGATTATTTAGTTGTAGCCTCTTCTTTAGGAATTTGTTGGATAGATTCAACTTTAGGCTCCTTCTGAAGAGGTCCTATTGTATGAGTTTCTATTGCCTACTCTTGGGCATGTTTGCTACTCCCTTCTAGCTTTAGGTCATTTGCCCCTTTTTTGGGATGGTCCTTCCTGTAGCGATTTCGATCTTGGTGCCATCTGTAATCACAACATGACCAAGGGTTAGCATTGNAAATCCTTTCTAACACTTTCATCATGTTCATGGCTTTTGGGGCTTCCATTTGACCCTCATTTCACATGAAAACTCCTTGTTTTTTATTACTTTGACAAAGTCAACAGTGCTCAATAGTCACATTGACTAGGCCTAGTCAATGTAGCCAGCCACGTCAACGAGGCCTTGTTAACTAGGCCTCGTTAACATAGCACAAAAATTATATAAATACCCCCAACACTTAGGAATTTTTTTCATTTACTTCAAAATGGAAGGGGAGTTTTTGTAATTTTTCAAAGCCCAAAACCTTCCAGAGCCCATAATTTTCATACCGTTTGTCCAAATCATGTCGTTCTTCGATCCTATAGCTATCGAAGGTAAGCTCTTAGTTGTGAGGGCCAAAAACCTTAAGGTTTCTGACAAAAATTTTTCAAACTCCCCCAAAGAATTAATAGATAGAATAATATTAAACCATCNTGTTGACTTTGTCAAAGTAATAAAAAACAAGGAGTTTTCATGTGAAATGAGGGTCAAATGGAAGCCCCAAAAGCCATGAACATGATGAAAGTGTTAGAAAGGATTTTGAAGTTTAAAAAATTGAGAAATGATTGGAGAATGAGATTTTATGAAGAAAAATGCCTTAAGGAGCACATAGTTGGATGCATGATGGAGTGCATGAAAGATTTGATTGTAGCAACCTCTAAGGGTAAGGAACTTAACTAACCAAACCACAAGATATGCAAGTGGGTCCTCCCCATAGCAGCTCATGCTATTTTCACCCTTACATAACCTCAACTAAGAAGTTCGTGGGCTTCATAGTTGATTAATGGTTATGAAAAGTTAAGGACCAAACCTAGAGAATCTATTTAAGAATTTCAACACATCAAACTAAGACATTGGGAAAAAAATGGACAACTAGAAATGAGGTGAGTTATGGAAGCACTAATGGATGATAGAGAGAGTGGAATGAAGCTCCCAATCCTGATCACATGAAGTCCCTTGTGGAATTCATGGTTAAATGACCTGATAGAGTTCATCCTTAGTCTAGGCCAAAACCAACCATGTTTAGTGACTTTGCATCACCACTCTAAGACAAATCCACCTCCTTGAGACACATGAATGCTCCCATAGATCAAACACCATTTGTTTTAGAGAAGAAAAGAAAAGTAGGAAGCAAGAAAGGATCTTAGTTAGAGGGGACCTTCAGGCATGGGTAACATGTCTTTCTAGTCCCATAACTAGTGCTTGTAGCCCGTTTATTGTGTCTAAGGAATGTGCTTTGAATTTTCATCATTTGTTTATTTTTTATTTTTTCTAGATTTTGGAATTGAAACCACACCATGCAAAGACTTATTCAACTTCATGTTATTGGTCAACATAGAATGTTAAGAGGTCCATGAAAAACACACTTGCACTCAAGATGGTAGAAGGAACAAAGAGCTTTGAAACCCTTTGAAGTCACACCCTTCTCAAACCTTTGAATCCTTCCCAAGTTTGAAAACTACCAAGCTCACAAGTTCATTAAGGTTTTACTAATGAAAAGGGACTTCATGTTTCGAAAATAAGGAAAACCATAGAGTTTGTGGATGGGTGGATGACATAGACTCATTGCCTATTCCATGAAAAAGAAAATTTATCTTAGTTATCATTCATCAAAATTCAAAAATAGAAATTAGACATTAGTAATTAAACATATTAAGTACAAACCACCATTAGCAAATAGCTATAACATCACTGTGTCCTATTAACAATAAGGTACTTTATTAGCAAAAATCATGAGAAAATCACACCAAAATAAAATAAAATCTACAAGAAATTATAAAATATTTAAGAAAGATAAAATGTAGCAATGATATTGTAAAACAAAAATTGGAAAAATTAATAAAGTAAAAACAAAAAGGTATAAAAGAAAGAAGGCATAAAACAAAAAGTTGTAAAATAACAAAGTGTAAAACAAAAATGTGAAAAATTGAGGAGCCACTATAATGATTAGCATTGATGGCCATCTCCCTCACAACTAAGTTGTAAGGAGGATATCCAAAAAATTGAGTGTGGTTGTCGATCCAATGAGGAGTTTGTTGCACTGGCTTACTTAGGTTTGTGGAAAGGGTTTACTTTTTGCATGTTGACTAGCTAGTTTTTGTTTGGGCTCTCAAGTTTGTAGATTAACATGACCCTAGAAGGAAAGGTCTCATAGATGATATAAGACCCCTTACATACCATTTGGAACTTTCTCTTTTGAGGTACATGTATGGGATCCCTGTAGAGGACCTTGTCTCTAGGTTGAAATTTTACTTTCCATATTCTAGGGTGATGGCATGTTTTGTTGAATGCCTTGTGCATTTCATTCAAGGACAGGGCTACCAATCAATTTTCATCTAGCACATTCAAGTTGATTAATCTTTCTTTTTGTGCTAGGATAAGGTCAAGGTCCAAGTCATGGGCTATTGAAAGTGTACAGAGCTTGGATTGGATAGGTAGAGTTGGTAATTTTCTATACACCAACTCATAGGGAGAGTACCCTATAGGAAGTTTCCATGTTGAATGGTATGCCCATAGGGTATCATTTAGTTTTGTGCTCCAATCTCTCCTATATTTGCTAACAATTCTCATCAAGATCTTCATGATCTCCTTATTAGTCACTTTTTCTTGATCATTAGCTTGGGGGTGGTAGGGTGTTGTTAGTTTATGTTCAACCCCTAAGCCTTGCATAAGCTTACGAAAGGTAGTGCTTGTAAAATGGGTTATGTTGTTAGAAATCAGTGCACGTGGCATCCCAAACGTGTTTACAACATTTTTTTGTACAAGCTGTGCAACAGTAGATGATGCACAGTCAATGATGACTACTACTTTTGCCCATTTTGTGCGGTAATCAACAACGATGATTATGTACACCTTTTCATTTGACATGGGTATGATGGAATCCATGAAGTTGATGCCCTAGATGTTGAAGGGTTCTAATGGTTAAACCAACTATTGAGGTCCTTCATTTGAGTGGTCATCCCACCATCTTGTTGATAGCATTCATAAGAGTGGACAAACTGGTGGGCATCCTAAAGATGATTGGCCAATAATACCTTGCCATCAGGATCTTAATGATCATGCATCTCTTAGCATAGTGGCCCTCATAAGAACCCTCATAAGCATCCTAGAGAACACGTAGTTGATCAACATCAAGTACACACCAACAAACCAGGCCATTGATGCACACCTTGTAAAGGTGTCCATTAATTTGCATGAAGCATTTGGCCTAATGAAGAAATTTTCATTTCTATTTGTAGTCTAGATCTTGTGGCATCTCTTGAGTGAGAATATAAGTGAGGATGCCATCATACCATTTTGCTTCATCAGGCACTTATTCATTTATTGCACTTATAAAGAGGAGTTCATTAAAAAATTGGTCAGAGAATGGGCTCTCCTCCTTTTTGTTATCCCATCGTAATCAAGAAAAGTGAGCATCAATCATATTCTTAATTTCCTTTTGATCTACCATTGTAAGATTGAACTCCTACAAGATCATTAACCACCGTATGATACGATGGCTTACCGTTGGCTTGTTCATGAGGAAGCAAATGGCATTGTGGTCAGTGTGCACAAACACTTTGTATCCAAGCACATAGTGCCTGAACTTCTTTAGAGTATACACCATTGCCATTAGTTCCTTCTCCATTGTGGTGTAATTTAGCTATGTACCCACAATGATTCAACTTGCATAGTGGACGTAATATGGACATTTCTTATTGTCCAATTATGTAAGCATGGCTCCCAAGGCATAATTTGATGCATATGTCATTAGAGTTTCTATGAGCTTTTGCTTGAGTCCCTAGAATGCATTTTCGCATTCCTTGGTCTAGATGAATGGAAAATATTTCTTTGTATGCTTGACCAACAGTTTTGTGATCTTAAGGAAATTCTCTATAAAACATAAATAGTAGATAGTGTCTCCAAGAAATGACTAGACATCTTTAATGATTTTTGGTTGGCCAATTATTCCTTGGATGATCCTTATCTTTTTAGAGTCCACCTCAATCCCTGATTTAAAAATTCTATGCCTAAGTACAATGCCCTCCTGGACCATTAGATGTCTCTTCGACCAATTGAGCTAAAGATTTGTCTCCACATGCCTTTTAAGCACTTGCTCAATGTGGTCCAAGCCTTGATCAAATGTGGCACCATAGGTGGAAAATTCATCCATGAAGGCTTCCATCCTACTACCAATTTGTTGCTAAAAAATGCTCAAGACCAAGTGTTGGAATGTTGTAGGAGCATTGCATACCAAAATGCATCTTTTGATATGTAAAAGTTCCCTAGGGACTCATGAATATTGTTTTGGCCTAATCTTATAGCATGATCTAGATATGGTTATAGCCACTATAGCTATCTAGAAAGTTGTAATGGTAATGCCTAGATATAGTGTTCAATACTTGATCCACAAATGGCAATGGAAATTGATCTTTGAATGTTGCTATATTCAACAACCAACTGTTGATGCAAACTAGCCACTTTCCACCTTTCTTTGGCATAATCACAAGTGGGCTAACCCACTCACTATCCACCATGGAATAGATAAACCCCACCTTGAGGAGTTGTTTGATTTTCTTTGATGATCTACTTCAATTTTGGGTTCAATGGCTATGGCAACTACCTCTTTAGCTTCATGGCTAGATAGTGTAGATATGATGCTAGAATATCCTAGGATCAATCCCTATTTGTTCAAGATATGACCAAGAAAAGGCTATTGGCCATTTGTTGACCACCCTCAACAACATCCATTTCTGTTTAGGAGCAAGATTAGCATTGATGATTACCGACTTGCCATTTTTCAAAAATGCATACTTCATGCTGAGATGTAGAGTTTTCAACTCTAAGGTTGTTGTTTAAAATTTTAAGAGATTTCCAATTCTCCCTAATAGATATCATCATTTGCATCATCAGAGAGTTGGTAATGAACTTGCTCTATTTTATTCATGCCTTTAACATAGGCACATGTCAGGCTCTTAGTAGGTTCCATGTAAAGTGTGTTGCTTCCAAGATCAGCTATTAGCCACTAGGTGCCCTCCTATTTTGTGGTTGCTATGTATAGACACCTTTAAATATCAGCCTCATTTGCACAATGCCTACATGTAGAAATGAATGCTCTTTTTATGGACCAGAGTTTCTGCATGTAGTTGCACCCTGGATCACTATATGCGATCCATGGAACTCATTTCTTCTCAATATTTTTGAATGCATTTTCCTTGGAAATTTCCAAGGAAAGATCTTTGATCCCCATTTTTGCATCAACAGTACTTAGCCACATCCTTTTTATAATGATTGGAAAATCCCCTTTGTAGTTTTCAACTTTGATTACTAGGAAATCGACAAGATAAGACCACCCATAGATAGTGATCACAACATCTTTTACTAGTTCCAATGGAACAGTGATGGATTGGTCTACTAATTCTAATATGATATTTCTCTTCTTAAGAGGCAGTAGGTTCTCGGTAGTATACATCTCATGAGAAATTGAATTAACACTGGAAATTGAATCTATAAGAGCTTTGCATGGTTCATTCCTAGTAATCTGCAAATAGATAAGTGGACTTCCAGGATCAGCTAATTTTCTAGGAAGGTTGCTAGCCTAGATCTAGTTAGATATAGTATGAGTTAACATAAGAATGTAGATCTTAGGAGGCATTTGTTCTGAAGGGCTCTCAATTTGATAATTTTCAGAGGATGAGGAAAGAGTAGGGTGATTAGCCACATGAGTTTGTGATGGCTTAGGAGAGCTATTGGATTAGAAGAATGGTCATTTGTGAGTTGTAGGTTTTGTACCCTTTGGTTGATTAACTAGTTGTAGATTAATGGGCCTTGTAGCATTACATTGTTGTAGTTGGGCTAGAAGTTCATCCTACATGGATGGAATAGGTGGTAGCTATGTTGAGGGTGGAGGAATGGGTGTAGAAACTTGAGGAGGATATGGGATCCCCTCTGGGAGTTGAAAAATTAGTTTGATGATATTCCAGAGGGTGGTAGTGATGCTGCAAAAGAGAAACATGATTGGAAGAGTCATGTGGAAATAGGGGTTTCTGAATATAGTACCCATACAGATTTGGCTACCGATAAGGGTAGTGCTGCCATGGTGGTGGCATCCCCCACAATTGTGGTTTTTGCACTATTGATGTTGCTCATATGATTATGATGGAGTTTCAATGGAATAATAAGGTTGTTGTTGGTGGAATTGCCTAGGATTTCCTTGAGGATCAGGTAATCTTCTAGGTGTTTATCTTTTTGATAGTTATGGATTCAGAGTATACACTCTAAATTCCTGTAAGTGTGACATAATAGGACAACATCCCTTAGGATGTTCATAGTGGTAGATGTCACATCCACCATCGTTATCTGATTTAGTCTCCGCAACTTCTTCTATTATAGCAACTTTTACCTTACCCCTTTGGTAGGTATGTTCAACTTCTTTTTTCCTCTCGTGGTCATGATCACTACTCTGCTCTCTTGATTCTTATATTATTTTTAGAGAAATTTGGAATTTTTCATCCAATGAATTTCACATTTCATCTACCTTAGCTAGAATTTTAGATAGATTTTTAGATTAGTAAGGTCTTCCATTGCACCATTGCATCAAGAGGTGACTCCTTCTTAGTGTCACAAAAGTAGACCTCCTTCTTTTTGATGGAAGGATTCCTATTATATTCTTTTGCACTTTCTTGTTTCCTCAACTCTCCTTCCTCTTTTACTACCTTCTTAATCAGCCTTTGTATTCAATGGGCTCTTAATTTTGACAATCTTCCTTGGGCATAGACCCAAAGAATCCTTTGTGTTTCTAAGTGAAGCCCATCTATGATGTGGTGAAGTTGTTCATGCTGAGAGTAATCATGGCTAGGGCATTGGTGTAATAATGAATAATATTTACTCATGGTGGCATCCAAGGATTCATGTGTTCCTTGTTTCTACCTTTGGATTTTCCTTCATAGGTTTGACACTCTGGAGTACATTTGATATTTTTCATTAAAAAATTCTAGCATTGTACTCCATCGATGGATTGATTCTAGTTTCAAAGACCAGTACTAGCTTTCAGCTTTCTTGATGAGTGTTCTGGGGAATAACTTGAGCTTTTGAAAATCATTTTCAATATTTTATAAGGCATAGGCATCATGAAAATATTATAAATGCATTTAAGGAATTGAGTTATATCTCCCCTCAAATTTGGGGATATTATTCATGTTTAGCATCTTAATTCGACTATCTTTCATATGCATGGTAGGAATTTTGATAGCCTCTGCAATGTTGAGCATATTTTGAGTGGCTAATAGAGGTTCATCATCATGATCTTGATGATGCTTGTGATGTCATCTACCATCCCTTCATTCATGGAAGTCTTTACAATTATCATTCTTGTCTTACCATCTACTGTTCTGCTTAGATTCAAAGGAGGAAGTTGAACCAGATGAAGAGGATGAAGAGGGAGGAGGACTGCCACTACTATGGTGTCTGCCACTTTCCCTTCATTTGTCATGGCCATGATCCTTAGAGTGATCATCATTATGCTTGTCTGAGTTCCCACTTTGACTTCCTTGCTTAAAACTCCCATGATTATGGGGTTCACTATTACCTAAACCTAGATTGTTAATCACTGATTTAAGATTTGAGTTCAACTTTCCTTCACCAGAGTCAAGAGATGAAGAGTCTACATGTTGAGAACCCTCAGAAAGAGGTTTCTTATTATCCTTTTGATTTAGCAAGAACAAGGGGTTAGTAAATCATTTTCCCTTCATTTTTTCGTGGTGCTTTTCCTATTGCTAATCTCGTTTTCATTGTGTCTCAGTGGAACGATAGTCCTAGAAGTCATGGTCTTTCACATACTCTTTGTGAAGCTCCTTGATGCCCAACCTTGTAAGGGTTTGGAGTAGCATCTTGGGAACAAATCAGTGAGGTGGCAATACAACATTCTCCTCCATGTCTCACCATTGCATTTGTTCATCTTGATGGAGGACATAAGTAAAATTCAGCATAAACTCATTAGGATGAGTGTACACCACTTTGCATTCTTATGGTACTATTGACTTAGAATCATCATGCCTGTGAGAAGAAGAAGGCATTTTTGTTAGAAAATGTTTTTAGTGTGCTTGTAGTATAGTTTTAATTAATTATTATGTATTTTTTTTGAATGATTATGACCTTAGGGTTTGATCCAACGATTCTTGATAGCGCATGTATCAAACTACAAGTCCTTGACAATGGTGCCAATGATGAGTGGCAAGTGCCTCTACATCCAACCATATGAATCATTAAGCATTGATGTGTGATCTGGTCAAATTTTGTGCACTTATAGTGTTCTAAGTACATTGGTCTCTAGGAACTGAAACTATCCGTTGTAATCGTTGCCTTACCAATTATACTTGTGAAAGGTAAAGGTATGGTTTAGTGCAACCAAGGCATATGATTTTTATCATTTTTTATGTTTTTTATTTTAAGTTGTCTAAGGATGAGAATAATGTATAAAATAAAATAATTAAATTGCTAATTTATTCTAACAAGCTAAACCTAACTAATCCTAACATAAGTATTCATTCTCACTTATCGTACACATCCTGAACGAGTTTAACACTATTGGGTTACCAAATGTTAAGCATTACTAGAATTACTAAGCACCAAGCATATGCTCGAAGTGGTCGTACTTATGTGATTAACTAATCATTATTTAACCTAGCCTAATTTAGCTTCATTAACTATTTGATTATTTAAAGCTTTAAAGAAAGTTGCACGAAATAGTAAATGCATAAGTAAACAATTAATCTATTTTGAAGTGCTGTAAGGTTTATCAAAAATCATATCTTTATTGCCACACACACTATTAAGCTCAAGTACAATAGTGCTTGAATAAATATCTGAACACTCTTGACTCCTACTGTAAGTACTTAGAAAAATATTCTAACTTTCACACAAGAAAACTATAAGAGCTCTACTATAGCTATGACAAAAATGCCATAAACATAGTAGGTGAGCATGTATTTATAGGTAAAAATAGACACTATGTTGATGGGGCCACATTAATGCATCATATCATGCATCAACCAGGCCTAGTTGATGTAACCAATTTATGATTCTTCAGGCAGCCATGAGTTTATTTGAGTTCTAGATCTAAGAGGAGTAGTGATGATTTTGCCATGACTATTGTTTCTCCCATTGCTTCTGCTAGCCAATCTAGCTTTTACTTCATTTTAACGTTCATATTATTTTCGACTAAATTGTGTGCACTTAAATCATGATGAAGTACAATGAATTGATTGAATGATGCTACACAAATTTTCTACTTTACATGACATTTCTCTTCTCCAAGCTATCCAAGGAAGTATGTATAACACTAGCAAAATCCTTTTCATTCTCATAATGGATTTCAATACTTTAACTAAATCCTTAAACATGAAGGACCCTAAAATCTTGTGGCTTTGACAGTAAGATCTACAACTGGAAAATGTCTTTCCTAAACTATCATCTAATGGAGAAGTTTTCAAATTATAGAGGTTCATGATGTTGCAGCAAATTTAGTTATGATATTTAGACTTTGTGATCTTCAGATTGTTAGCTTGCCCTCACACTTACAAATGTGATGGTTATCATTTTTTTATTTCGAACATGTTTCCACCGTTTTCTTTCAAACAGGGTCAAGTTATTCTTATAAATTATTTGCTACCATTTTTTCTTTTGGCATACATCCAGCATCAAAGACACATTGATGAGAGGTGAAGTTCCTTGAAAGTGCTTTGTGATGCTTTCGATGTTTGTCATTTCTTCCTCATTTACAATTCATGTTTAGAACCTTCTTCCATGTTTTGCAATATCTATGGTTTTTCTACATTTTATTCATTCTCTACCAACTCTCTTTTTCTATTGTACACAATCTAGATGAAAATTTTAACTCATAAATTTTTTCCAATAATTAGTTATTTTTATAGTAGTTGTTATATCTTTAATTTTTTATTATAACTAGCAGGTTTTCCCCTAAAACTAACCTTTACCTTATACAACTCAACTAGCAATTGATTGTAATGTTATTCATGCTCCCTCTAATCCTTAAGAAATTAGTTGCAAGTAATAATGAATCTAGTATGATTCAAATGTATTACAAAGAAAAAAATATGTAAGCTAAGGATGATACTCTAAATTCTAAATATAATACCTTTTAAAAAAATTGATAAGAAATCCAACCATTTAATTTTATTATAAATTAGTCTTACCACAAAATTAGGGTTAACTTTTTGTCAATATAAGTTTTTTTGTCAATCTCTTAAAATGCAAATGGCAAATCTTAAGAAGGCCAGATTAGTTTTATTTAGTAGTACTGCATTTTAGAAAAATCTTTTAAGATTGAAAGATTTATGCTTTATTTTTATAGTAGTTTCAATCTCTTTACTTAAAGAATGGTTTGTTAAAAGAAATTAATCTTCAGAGATAAAATATTTTAGATCAAGATCCTACTTTAGGACCTATGGAGCTTAGAACAAGATTAGTGGTAAAGCCTTTATATGGAAAAACAATCCGTTTGTCATTTCAACCAATTCAAAGGGTAGGAAAAGGATTAGGTCTTCCTCACTTTCAAAAGCATCCATACAAGATAAAATAATACACAAAATTTCATCCTTATCAATTTAAAATATCATAGCATTCTTTGGTGTATGATATTTGTAAATGATATTATATTAATAAATACATACCAAGAAGATATTATTTTTAAAAGGGAAAAGTGGAAATATATTTTTAGAATCAAAAGGTTGAAAAATTAGAAGACTTGATATATGGAATATAATTTCAATAAAAGTACAAATAATGAATTGATAGAAGTAACTATTCAAAGCCAAAACTTTCCTCATTGCTTTTAGTTTTGCTCCTTGGGATGAATATTCTAATAAGATGGTAAAGTTGATAAAGATATAATATTAAGGTAGGATAGTCAAAAATAAGATAGAGTAGTTTTATATACAATAGAACAATCCCAATAAAACTAAAAAAATATTTTTACAACATAATAACTAAACTTGCTTTTTTATATGGTAGTAAATGTTGGGCTATACAAAAAAGACATGAACATCAAATCATTATGATAGAAATGTAGATGCTTAAATGGATGTTGATTGTCATAAAAAGAAATAAATTGTACAATATAGACATTATAAAAGGCCTTAAATGACTTCTATTTTAGATAATATACAAAAATTACTTCTTAAATAGCTTGATGATGTGCAAAGAAGATTAAATAATGATCCAATCAAAAAACATTTATTCCATCACTATTTTATGAAATCCATGAAAAAGAACATAAAAAAGACATAGGAAAAATAATTGATGATGATATAAAGAAATTTAAAATATACAAGGATATGGCTCTTCATTGAAGTAAGTGGTAAAAGAAAACTTTCATAGTAGATCTCATTTTGTTAAGAGAAAGCTAGGGTGATAATGTTAATGACATCTACGAAGTACAAACCCAACTCATGTACTTCTCTTTCATATTTTGTATTATGTGTTTTTCCATAGAAAATTCCATCTATAATATATCAAATCATGCTACAATGTTAAAGCTATCATCCATAATAATTCTACTAATGTTGCTTTTCCTAAAAAAGTTGCACACTTTTTTTCCTATCATACACACTCTACAAAAGCTACCCAAACCTTAGCTTGCTTATTATTGGGTTCATTTAGATGCTATTTTTTTCAAATAAACTTAACTATATTATGTGAATTTGGTTGCATTTCTCTTGACATTTGTTGAAATTTTTGTCACATAAAATCTAAAAATTA
>MNCI01034403.1:77559-99786 GCA_015680685.1 Gnetum montanum | reverse complement strand
TATTTTATTCATTAAACCCATGGGGGAGTTAAAAAAATTTTGAAAAATTTCTATCACTATTAAAAACCTAAGGTTTGTGGCCCCCACAACATAAAGCATACCTCTAGAAGTTACAAGATTGAAGAATGAAGTGAATCGGACAAATGACTTGAAAGTTATGGGCTTTGGAAGGTTTTGAGCTTTGAAAATTTCCAAAAACTCCCCTTCCATTTGAAGAAAATGGCAAAAAATTCCTAAGTAATAGGCACTATGTTTAGAAATTTTTCCATGCTTTAACTAGGCCTCATTGACACGGCCTAGTCGACGTGGTCAGTTGTGTCAACTAGTCCTAGTCAATGTGACTATTGACCATCATTGACCAAATTAAAATTTAAAAAATATAAGAACTTTTTGAATAAAATTAGAGTCAAATGGAAGCCCAAAAAGCCAAGAACATAATGAGATACATGAAGAGGACTTGAGATTTCACAAAATATGGANCCCCCCCCCCCTTTTTGCATTGCATAACCTTAACTAAGGAGTTTGTGGGCCCCACAGTTGCTTAATGGTTACGAAAAGTGAAGGACAAAATCCTGAAGAATATACCTAATAATTTCAACATGTCAAACTAAGACATTGAACAAAAACATGAAAACTAGTAGTGAGGTGAGTTATGGAAAGCATTGATGGATGAGATAGAAAGTGGAAAGGGTTTCCTAATCATGGTCACATGAAGTCCCTTCTTGAGTTTATGATTAAATGACCCAATAAAATTCCACCCTTAGTCTATACCAAAACCAACTACTTTCAGTGACTTCACATCACCACTTTAGGACCAATCCATCCCCTCAAGACACAAGGATGCTTCCATAGACAACCACCATTCCTTATTTGAGAAGAATAGAGAAGCAAGATGTGAGAAAGGCCATGGTTAGAGGGGACCTTTAGGCATGGGTAACATGTCTTTCCAATCCCATAACTAGTGCTTGTAGTTTGTTTATTTTGTCTAAGGGGTGTGCTTCAAATTTTCATCATTTATTTATTTAATGTTTTTATGAATTTTTGGATGGGAACCACACCATGTAAAGATTTATTCAACTTCCTGTTATTGGTCGACATGGAACAATAAGAAATCCATGAAAACACACATGCACTCAAGCAAGTAGAGAGGCATAAAAAGTATTGAATCATCTTGAAGTCACACCCTTTTCAAACCTTTGAATCTTCCCCAAGTTTGAAAACTACCAAGGTTACAAGTTCATTAAATTTTTATTAATGAAAAAGGGATCTCATACTTCCAACACCTGGAAAACCATAGAGTTGGTGGATGGGTGGATGACATGGACTCATTGCCTATTCCATGAAAAAGAAACTCATCTCAGTTATCAGTTATCAAAATTTAAAAATAGAAACCAGACATTAAAAATCAAAAACATTAGGTTCAAACCACCATTAGTAAACAACTCTAGCATCACTTAGTCCTATTGTCAATAAAGCACTTTTATTAGGAAACAAGAGAAATTCACACCAAAATAAAGTAAAGTATACAAGAAATTATAAAAATATTTAAAAAAACATACTAGTGATGTTGTAAGACAAAAATTTTGAAAAATAACAAAGTGTAAAACAAAAATGGTATAAAAACAAAGAAAGTGGAAAACAAAAAATTGTAAAATAAAAAAGGTAGAAAAACTAAGGACCCACTATGTAATTAGCATGGATGGCCATCTTGCCCATGACTAATTTGAAAGGAGGAGATCTGAAATATTAAGTGAGGTCATCCATCCATTGAGGCATTGCTTGCACTAGCTTGTATGAGCTCATGAAAAGGTTTAAGTTGCTGCATGTTGGCTAACTGCTTTTTATTTGGGCTTTCAAGTTTGTAGATCAACATGACCCTTGAAGTAAAGATTTCATAAATGATATAAGGCCCTTTTCACAACATCTACAACTTAGTTTGTTGAGGTATGTATATGGAGTTCTAGTAGAGAACCTTGTCTCCAAGTTGAAATTTCACTTTCTTTATCCTAAGTTCATGATGTTGTTTACTAAATGCTTTGTGCACTTCATTCAAGGATAGAGGCACCAATTGATTCTCATCTAGCACATTAAGGTTGATTAATCTATCTTTTTGTGCTAGGCTTAGGTCAAGTTCAAGGTCAAAAGTTGTTGAAAGTGTATGGAGCTTGAATTGAATTGGATGAGTTGGTAATTTTCCGTACACCAGCTCATAGGGAGAGTAGCTTATAGGGAGTTTCCATGTTGAGCAATATGCTTAGAGGTCATCATTAAGTTTTGGGCTCCGTTCTCTCCTATATTTGCTAATTATTCTTGTTAAGATTTTCATGATCTCCCTATTAGTAACCTCAGCTTGGTCATTGGTGTAGAGTGGTAGGGTGTTGTTAATTTATGTTCAACCTCCAAGTGTTGCATGAGCTTGCAAAAAGTAGCACATGTAAAATGAGTACCATTTTTAGAAATTAGTGCATGTGTCACTCCAAACCTATTTAGAACATTTTGTTGTACAAACTATGTAGTAGTGAAAGATGTATAGTCAATGATGGTTGTTGCTTCTGTTCATTTCATACAATAGTCAAGAACAACTATTACATATGCCTTTTCATTTGACATGGGTGTGATGGGACCCATGAAGTCTTTGCCCCAAATGTCAAAGGATTCCAGTGGTTGGATCCACTACTAACATTTCTCCATTTGAGCACTCATCCCACCATCACGTTGACAGCATTCATAAGAGTAGACAAATTAGTGAGCATTCCTAAAGATTGTTGGCTAATAGTACCTTGTCATCAGGATTTTAATGGCCATGCACCTCCTTTCATAATGGCCTCCATAAGGACCCTCATGAGCATCTTGGACATGGCGTAGTTATTTAGCATCACAGACATACCAATGAATCATGCCATTGTCGCACACCTTGTAAAGGTATCCATTATTCTCCATGAAGCACTTAGCCTAATGAAGAAATTGTTATTTCTTCCAATGATCTAACTCTTGTGGCATCTCTTGAGTAAGAAGATAAGCGAGGATGTCATTGTATCATTTTGGTTCAATGGGAACTTGTTCATTTATTGCATTGGCAAAGAGGAGTTCATCAGAAAATTGATCAGAGAGCAAGCTCTCCTCCTCTTTGTTGTCCCAGGGTAATTGAGACAAGTGATTAATGATCACATTCTTATTTCTTGTTCGATCTACCATTGTAAGATTGAACTCCTACAAGATCACCAACCATTGTATGACACAAGGGCTCACCGTTGGTTTATTCATTTGGAAGTGAATGGCATTATGATTAGTGTGCACAAACACCTTGTATCCAAACACATATCACCTAAAATTCTCCAAAGCATATACCACAACCATCAGCTCTTTCTTCATTATGGTGTAATTAAGGTATGCAACCACAATGCTTAAGCTTACATAGTAGATGTAATATGGATGTTTCTGATCATCCAACTACACAAACATATCTCCCAAGGGATAGTTTGATGCATTCATAATGATGTGAAATGGATGTGACCAATTAGGTGCTCATGCAAATTGGAGTCTCTACAAGACTCTCCTTAAGCTGTTAGAATGCCTTTTTGCATTCCTTCATCCATATAAATAGAGCATATTTCTTTGTAAGCTTAACCAGTGGTTTCACGGTCTTAGAGAAATTCTCTATGAATTGTCGATAGTAGCTAGTGCATCTAAGGAATGACCAGACATCTTTAACGATTTCTAGTTTTTGAGTTATTCCTTGGATGACTTGAATCTTTTTAGGGTCTATCTCAATCCTTTCTTGAGAAATTATTTGCCCCAACATAATACCCTTCTAGACCATGAGATGGCTCTTTTGCCAATTGAGCCAAAGATTAGTCTCCACACATCTTTTAAGCACTTGCTCAAGGTGGTTTAGGGCTTACTCGATTGTAGCGCCATAGGTAGATAAGTCATCCATGAAGATTTCCATCTTGCTACCAATCTGCTACTAAAAAATACTTAGGAACAAGTGTTGGAAAGTTGTAAGGGCATTACATAGACCAAAGGACATCTTACAATATGCAAAGGTCCTCTAGGGACTTGTGAATGTTGTTTTGGTATAATCATCAAGCCCAATCTAAATTTTGTTATAGCACTATAACCATTCAGAAAGCTATAATAGTAATGTCCAAAAATAGTGTCCAATTCAATAGCCTAAAATCAATATAGGCCTATCACTTTATACCTTTCTTTAGCACAATTACAAGTGGAAAACCCACTCGCTATTTGCAATTGAAAAATGAACCCTGCCTTGAGGAGTTGTTCAATTTCCTCTTTGATGATCTATTTCAATTTGGGGTTTAGCTGCCACTCTAGTTGTCTTTTTGGCTTCATTGCCAAATCGGTATAGATGTGATGCTGGCATATCCTAGGATTAGTCCCTGTGAGTTTAAGATATGACCAACAAAAGGTTATTGACCATTTATTAACCACCTTCAACAACATCCTTTTCTACTTAGGAGCAAGGTTGACATTGATTATTACCAGCATGCCATTTTTTAGAAATGCATATTCCATATCAGTAGATACAATTTTCAACTCTAAGGGCTCATGTTTAAAATTTTCAGGGATTTCAAACTCCCCCAATTGGTATCATTAGGTTTATCATTGGAGACTTGACAATGAACTTGCTCTCGTTCATCCATGCCTTCGACATAGGCTCAAGTCAGGCTCTCATTAGGTTCTGTGCAAAGTGTGCTACTTTCATAATCAGCTATCAGCCACTGGGTACCCTTATATATAGTGGTTGCTACATAAAAATATTTTTAGATTTTAGATTCATCTACACACTATTTGCATACTTTGATCAATGTACTTTTAATAGACCAAAGTTTTTGCACATAGTTGCACCATGTATCATTGTATGTGATGCATGAAACTCACTTCTTCTTGATCTTTTTGAATGCATTTTTCTTGGAAATCTCTAAGGAAAGATCTCTGATGTTCATTCACACATCAATAGTGCTCAACCAAGCCCTTCTCATAATGATTAAGAAGTCCCCCTTGCAATTGTCAACTTTGATCACTAGAAAATTGGTAGGATATGACCATTTACAAATAATGATCATAATGTCCTTCACTAGTTTCAAGGGAACAATGATGGATTGATTTTCTAATTCTAAATAGATGTAGATCTTCTTGAGAGTATGCAGGTTCCAAGAATTGTACATTTCATGGGAAATCAAGTTGACACCAGAACCTAAATCAAGAAGTGCCTTGCATGGCTCATTCCCAACAATTTGCAAGTAGATGAGAGGGCTTTTAGGATCAACTCTTTTCCTGGGAAGATTGCTAGCCTTGATCCAATCAGATACAATATGGGTTAACATGATAATGCAAATCTTGGGAGGCATTTGGTTTGAAGGGATCTCGAAAGGAATAGATGTAGAAGATGAAGGAGACATAGGACAACTAGCCACATAAGTAGGTGAGAATTTGGTAGGGCTATTGGTTTGAAAGAATGGTCTTTTATGGCATCTAGATTTGGAATCACTCGGCTGAGGAATTGACTGTAAGTTAATAGCCATAGTAGCTTTATGTTGTGGTGGCTATGTGGGAATTTTTCCCTACATGGATGGAGTAGGTGGTAATTGGGCTGAGGGTGGAGGAACATGTGCTGAAGGATGAGGAGGGTGATAAGAATATGGGGATTCCCATCTAAGAGATGGATAATAACTTTTGTAATACTCTTGAGGGTAGTGGTGATGCTGAAAAGAAGCATGATTGGAAGAGTTAGGTGGAGACATGGGTTGTTGAACATAGTACCCATACGTATCTAGTTGCCTGTAATAGTATTGTTGCCTAGGTGGTGGCATCCCCCACAACTATGGCTGCTGCCACTAATGGTACTACTCATATGATTGTGGTGGAGCTCCACTTAGATACTAAGCCTATTGTTGTTGATGGAACTACCGTGGGTTTCCTTGAGGATAAGGCAACCTTCTAGGTGCTTGCCTTTGTGCTAGTCTAGGATTCAAAGCATACACCTCAGATTCCTATAACTGTGATACAATAAGGCAACATCCCTTAGATTGTTCATATTGGTAGATGTCACACCCACCATCATCATCTGATTCTAACTCCATAACCTCTTCTACTACAATAGGTTTACCCTTACCCCCTTGTTAGGCACATTCAACTTTTTTTCTTCTCTTGCAGTTATGATCACTACCTTGTTCTTTGGATTCTTTTGCAATTTTTAGAGTAGTTTGAAATTTTTCCTCCAAAAAGTTCCACATTTTGTTAACCTTAGTCGAAATTTTAGACACAGATTTTTGAATTGGAAAGGTTTTCTGTTGCACCACTTCATCAAGTGGTACCTCCTCCTCGTTGTCACAGAATTAGACCTTTCTTTTCCTGATGGAAGGATCTTGGTTATACTCCTCAACACTTTTCTAATTTCTCAACTCATCTTCTTCTTTTGCAACTTGCTCAATCAATCTTTGAATCTAATGGACTCTTAGTTTTGATAGTATCCCTTGGGCATAAGCCCCAACATTTCTCCTCATTTCTAATTAGAGCCCATCTATGATATAGAAAAGCTACTCTCATTGAGAATAACCATGGCTAGGACATCTGTGCAAAAAGGAACAATACCTCTCCATGGCTGTGTCTAAGGGCTTATGTGTTCCTTGTTGCCAGCCTTGGATTTGTTTTCTCAGATTGGATACTTGAGAGTACATCTAATATTTAAAATTGAATAACTCAAGCATTATACTCCATCTGCAAATTGATTTTGGCTCCAAGAAGTAGTACCAAATTTCTACTTATTTTATGAGTTTCATGGAGAATACCTTAAATTTCTACCAGCTGTTTTCTATGTTTTACAAGGCATAGGCATTCTGAAAGGCCTAAAGATGGGTCTGTTGATCTAAGTTATATCCCCCTCAAATATGGGGATATTTTTCATACCCAATCTCTTGATTTTGTTATCTTTCACATGCCTAGTTGAAATTCTAACTACCTCTACAATGTTTAGCATGCTTCAAGTTATTAATAAAGGTTCATCATTGTCATGATTTCAATGATGCCTATGGTGTTCCCTGCTATCCCTTTGTTCATGGTGGGGCCTACAATCATTATCCTACCATTCACCTTCATCGTGGTTTCATCCCATATAGTTTTAATCAGATTTAGAGGAGAAAAAACAAGATGCAAATGAAGAGGATGAAGAAGAAGGAGGATTGCCACCATCATTGTGTTTACCACCTCCTCTTTGCTTTTCACAACCATGATCATTAGGTTTACTATTATCATGATGCTTGCCCGAGCCCCTACCTTGACTCCTACATTTTCCTAAACTCATATTATTGATAGTGGATTGTAAATTTGAGTTCAAGCTTCCTTTAATAGAGTTAAGGGCTAGAGAATCTTCATGTTAAAAAACCCCAGAAGAAGGATCCTCATTGTCATTTTAGTTCAGTAAGAACAAGGGGTTAGTGAACCATTTCCCCATCATAGCTTGATGGCACTTCTCTTGGTGCTGATCTTATTTGTGTTTTGTTTTTGTGGGATGGTAGTTCTGATAGTCATGGTCTTGCATAATGTATACAACATGGAGACCTAGATGCCCAACCTCTTAAGAGTTTCAAGTAGCATCCCAAGAACAGATTAATCGGGAGGCAACGTAACGTTGCCCTTCAAATCTCTCCACTATAGCTTTTCATCTTGATGCAGGATGAAGGTGAAATCAAGTAAAAACTCATCTAAATGAGTGTACACCACTTTGAATTCTTTGGGAATTGGCAGTTTTGATTGATCATGCCTATGAGAAGAAGACATTTTGGATTATACAAAAATTCAATGTGCTTAAATTATAATTATAATTATTATATATTTTTTTCAAATGACTATGACCTTAGGGTTTGTTCCAACAATATTAAATAATATTTACTAAATTCTAGATAGCACATGTATCAAACTACAAGTCCCCAACAATGGTGCCAATGATGGATGGCATGTAGACCCTATGCCCAACCATATGAATCATTAAGCATTCATGTGCAATTCGGTCAAATTCTATGGACTTATAGCCTTTTAAGTACACTGGTCTTTAAGAAGTGAAACTAATTGTTACAATCATTGTATTCCCAATTACACTTGTGAAATGCAAAGGTATGGTTAAGTGCAACTAAGGCATATGATTTTTATTATTTTTATGTTTTATATTTTATGTTTTAAGTCTCTTAGGATAAATAATAATGTATAAAATAAAATAATTAAATTTCTTATTTAATCTAATTAGCTACACCTAACTAATCCTAACATAAGCATCTATTCCCACTTGTTGTACACATCTTGAACAGATTTAATGCTACTGGGTTACAAAACGTTAAGCGTTACTAGGATTACCAAGTGCCAAGCGTATGATTGAAGTGGTTGTACTTATGTTCTTAATTAATCACTATTTAATCTAGCTTAATTTAGCTTAACTAATTATTTAATTACTTAAAGCATTAAAGAAAATTTCATAAAATGTTAAATGCATAAGTAAACAATTAATCTATTTTGAAGTGCTACAAGGTTTATTGGAAAGCTCATCTTTATTGCTGCCCACACTGCTATGCTCACGTACAACAGTGCTTACAACAGTGCTCAAATAAAAATCTATACACTCTTGAATCCTAATATGGGCATTTAGAAAAATATTCTAACTTTTAAGAAAGAAAACTATAAGAGCTCCACTACAACTATGATAAAAGATGCCATAAACATGGCAAGTGAGTGCATATTTATAGGCAAAAATAGACACCACATCAACACATCAAATCCCACATTAACAATGTTCTATCAATAGGGCCATGTCAATGAGGCCTCATTGACGTAACCTAGAAAATGCAACTTATCAATGATTATGTTTCCTAGGATTTATAACATTGGAAAAATATGCTAAAAGCCCAATGGTTAGCATTGGGGTGTCGGGGGTCGGAGATGAGTTTATTTACCAAAGTTATTTGAACTAGAATATGCTTTACATGGGTTCTTTAAATTATTATTTCACACCATACTTAGATATGAATATTAGCTAAATTGTAGAGTAACCACTAAAATATTTTTGAACTTAAATTCTCAATAATAACGATGGTATATATTTGTGATATTAAATGATTTAACTAGGTAGGAAAATAAACCTAAATTTTTTTGAAAGATATTATACTTAAGAATCATGTTTAAAGATGATGAGGTGGAATATTTGAATTTATGCATGTTCAGAAATATGGATCTTCCTACTATTAGTCCTAATAGGAAAGGCATAGAACACTCTCTTCAAGATCAACTAAAGAAACCATCTGTTGCAATAGATAATGTGATTTATGGAGGTCATGGTAGTGGGCATGGACATGGGTGTGGCTGAGGCGAAGGATGATCATGGATCATAGAAACTAGAAATCCAAAATTGATGAGTACAAAGGAGAGAAGACGATTCTAGAAACAAGAATCAAAACAGCATGAATGAGAATGACAATAGATTCTACGATATTTAGGAGTACAATAAGAAATTTATTTATGTATTTTTTAATATATCAAAACAAATATTTAACGTATGCAAATCTTATCATGTTATTTACATACTTACATTGCAAATATTTTTTAGGCTGCATCAACTTCGAATCTTTGCTCAACACCTCAAAATTCATCATCAAGAATGATCCATAATATTGATAACAATAATATAAAAAATCAAAAAAATGTAGGTTATTATTATCTACCCATATTCATGTTAGTTGATGAAAGGCGAGATACCCCTACGCTCAACCATACAAATACGAGCGTAGCACGCGCGATCCGGTCGAACTCCACAGACTAAGTACCTACACACCCCATGGAACACTTAGGGTTAACTATTCGTTGTCTTCCCAAACTTACTTGTAGTTGTCACGGTGTATGGTTAAGTAAGTCCGAGGTATATGATTTTTATGATTTTTATGGTTTATCTCCTATGCTATTGAGTTGAAGGGTTGAGAAACTAATTACTAACTCTAACTAATGAACTAAGTCTAAATTACCTAGCGTCAGCATTTGTTCCCACTTACCGTACACACCCTAAACCGATGCAACCGTGGCTACCAAACACTAGTCGTTGTTGGGATCACCACGCGTAACGCACGTTGTCAAAGTGGTCATACTGAGGCACTTAACTAGGAGAGAAGGGTTGATAGAGAAAGCAATAAATAATAGATAATAAATAACAAGTAATAAATAACAATAAATAAAATCCTAATTAGCCTATTCCATGCACTGCAAGGTTTATCCAAGAAGCTCGTCTTTATTGCCGTACACAAACTTATGTTCAAGTACAATGTTTGCTCGAATAAAGATTCGTTCACTTTAGGACTCCTACTACGGGCACATGGAAAATATTCTATCTCTAGAGTGATCAATCTGCCAGAGTTTCCCTACTGTCTAGCCTAGGATGAGGAAACAAGGGAGAGCTGCCTCTTATTTATAGATATGACGGTGCACCACGATATCACGTATGCGATATCGAGGATGAGTTTTCATTTAGACATACCCCCATGACTAAATGAAAACTCGTCGTCGAGTTCCTTACAATAATATCTAGAAGGTATGGGATTATTAACTCAAAGGAAACTAATGGGATGACATGTGAATGGATCATCATTACAAGACTTGACAAAATTGGTGTTCATGACAACAAGAGTGAACACCTTATTACATTAACATCAGGCCTTAGTTGGCAGTTGAGAGAGAAGAGAGAAAGAAGTGTTGCTGCTTCCAAAGCCAAGATTGCATCTTTCATTGTCCATCCGTAAGTGTGCCATTGATCTTGCTCCTTGCATAGCTACTTCATCACTGCTCCATTCCAAGTGCTCCCTCTAGATCTGATTTGTTGTTGCATGATCTTCATCTACACACACAACATAGTTTTGTATTAGCAAGGGTAATTGAATCATCATGTAATTGATACCCTGCTTCGGTGTAAGTCCATTGGCTAGGTTGTGGTATGATTGATACGGAACAAGAGATACATTAATGATGACTACCGAAGGTGTAGGGGTTAGGAAAAAATTGAAAAAATCAGGGCTAGGAGAAAATCGAAAAAATCGGGCCCCGTACGCCCATGACTAATCGCGAACCTCCGGTAGCATTAGAATGGAGAAAGAAAAGATATAAGAAAGATAAATAAAAAGGTACAACTATGACATCGATGAAATGGATGTCAAGATGGAAATGAACAAAATAAAATAGATTGCAAAAATGTTAGGGGAAAGAAGTTAACTGGTGCACCAAATAGGAATGTTAGTGGGTCCTTCCCAAAGCAGGCTCATGCCCTTAATGCCCTGACAAGCCCACATTCAAAGAGTTCATAGAGTGAAAGTCTTAATCGCAAGAATTTACCAAAAAGAAAATAATGTATCTACCAAAATATCACTAATGATACAACCGAAAATGAGGTGAACAATGGAGAGAAGGATGGAGAGAAGAGAATGGAATGGAATCCCAAGAACAAGGTGGTGTACAGTCCCTTGTGTATTTCATGATTAATGTGACTTGGCAAATCTCATTCCAACTTTGGCCTCAAACCAACCACATCTAGTGACTTTGCATCAATGCATCTGGTTAATCCATCCTCTTGAATAACAAGAATGCTTCCCCCAAGAGTCATCACCATTTCGATGAAACAAGGAGGAGAGAATGGGAAGTGAGAAGGGCCTTAGTTAGAGAGAACATTTTTGGTTCCATAACCAGTGCTTGTAGCCCAAGGGATTATTTGTCTAAGGGGTGTGCTTTGAATTCTCACTTTTTCTCTCTCTTTTTTTATTTTTTTTTTGTTTTGTGTTTTTATGCGTGAGAACCACACCATGCAAAGACTTTTTATTTTTATTGTCTTCACTTCCAATAATTGGGTAACATCAGAATGACAAGAAAACTCAAGAAGAAAACATCTAAGCACCCAAGAGAATGGCCAACACAAAAGCATCCAATTCCCTTGAAGTTACATCCTTTTCAAACCTTGAGTCCTTCCTTAATTTGAGAAGTGCCCAGTCACTGATTCATTAAAGTTCTTATTATGAGGGACTGTACATTTCCAAGCCAAGAGAGACCATAGACTTTGTGGATGTATGGATGAAGTTAACTCATTGCCTGCCATATCAAAAGAAGCATACCTTAGTTTCCACATCATGACTTACAGGTAAAAACCAAACATTAGCAATCAACATGAAAACAGTTCACACCATCATTCTGAACACTTATTGGGTGACAAATTTACACGGTGGATCACACACACACAAACACACAAAAAATGAAAAAATATAACGATGTTGAAAAACAAAAACAAAAAAGTTAAAGAAATTTTTAAAACAAAAATGTGTAAGACAAAAATGTGTAAAACAAAAATGTGTAAAACAAAAACTTGTAAAACAAAAACGTGTAAAATAAAAATGTGGAAAACAAAAATGTGTAAAAAAAAAAACTAAAAAGAACTAAGGGCCTCCAATGGTTAGCATAGGTGGCCATCTCCCCCATGACTGAATTGTAAGGAAGAGATCTGAAATAATGAACATCTATTTGAATTTCGTAGAAGTGCCCAACTTCTCCCAATTAATGTTCTTAGATTAAGGTGTGCAAGTTTGCGATGCTCATATTCCAATGTATCTATGCCTTCATTGTTAGCATGAGTTTCCTCAGTTCATTCCGTGCATATTAGTTTGCTCTTCCTAGTAGTTGTCAACCACGGGGTGTCTACTACTGGTGTGGTTGCTACATACAGGCATCTTTGAATTTGTATTTCCTAGGCACACCGATTACATGGAAGAAATGCTGAACATTCTTCCATGTCATCACCCTCTGAGTCACTGTATGTGATGCACGGAACTTTCTTCTTCTCGATCTTTCCATAAATATTTATCTTAGATATCTACAAGGAAAGATCATGGATCCCTAGGTACGCATCTACTGTACTTAACCATGACCTTCCCATTATAATTGGGAAGTCCCTATTGGTGTTATTAACTTCTATCACCAGGAAGTTAGCTGGGTAGGACCAGCCACCTACAGTGGTAACAATGTCCTCCACCAATCCCAAGGGAATGGTGATGGACTGGTTTGTCAGCTTGAGTTGAATGTTGCTCTTCTTAAGTTGGGGTAGGTTCCAAGCTTGATACATTTCTCGTGAAATTAAGTTGACTTCGGAACCTGAGTCAAGAAGAGCCTTATGTGGTTCGTTCTCAGCAATTTGTAAATAGATTAAGGGGCTTCTAGGATCAGTTAGTTTCCTAGGAAGGTGGCCTACCTTGATCCAGTCGGTTACAGTATGCGTTAACATAACTGTATGTGTACAGCTCTGCTGTTGGACTAAAGGGTGCTCTAAAGTGTTAGATGGTGGAGGAGTGTACATGGGCTCAACCGCTTGTTGTTGCAAGAGCTTGCCTAGGCTTTTGGTTCTGAAGAAAAGTCTTCTCTTTTTACAATTGTCAGAACCAGTAGCAGGTTGAATGTTTACATCTCTCGCAATGTTACGTTGCTACGGTTGAGTAGGGAGTTCCCCTTGCATTGTTGGAGCAAGAGGTGTTATGGGAACTACAGGTGGAAGAGGTGCATATGGAGTTGGAGGATGGGATATATGTGGGATGTCTCCTGAAGGAGAAGGAGTCCTCCTAAAGTACTCCTGAACTTGGTAGTGACGTTGGGGAGTTGTGTGACCCATAGAGTCACTTGGAGAAACTGGCTGCTGCACATAATAACTATATGGATTGGGCTGCCGGTAAGGGTACTATTGTGTTGGTGGTGGCATCCCCCATGACTATGGGTATTGCCATTGTTGATGCTGTCTGATGGGTTGTGGTGGAGTTCCACTTGGATAGTACGTTAGTGGTTGGTGGAACTACCTTGGGTTACCTTGTAGATAAGGTAACCTTCGGGGTGTTTGTCGTTAGTTGAGTCTTGGATTAAGCGCATACACCCCAGACTCTTATAGATGTGAGATAATTGAACAACATCCCTTAGGATGGTCATATTGGTAGATCTCACATCCACCATCATCGTCTGTGTCAGAATCCACAACTTCATCGAAGATAGGAATTTTCCCTTACCCTTGTAATGTGCAGGGCCTGAATCTCTCCGCTTTGTCTTATCTTTGTCACTACTTTGTTTCACCTTAGACTCTTCTACAATTTTCAAGACAGTTTCAAGTCTAGAGTCTAAGGAATCCCACAATTGATCCATCTTAGCCGATACTTCTATTGTTAGTTTTTGAATCGACAAGGTTTTTATGTTCACCAACTCTTCGAGTGGTGACTCATACTCTTCATCACAAAATTTCACTCCCTTCTTCCAAAGGAAGGGATCATGGTTGTATTCTTCCACACTCTCTCTTTTTCATAGTTCACCTTCTTCTTTTTCTACTTGTTCCAACAAGCGATGAACATCATGGGCTCTAAGTTCTGATAGTCTCCCTTGGGCATAAGTCCCAAGGGTTCTCATTGTCTCATGTCTGAGCCCATCTACGATGTGGCGAAGTTGATCCCATTGAGCGTATCCATGGCCTAGGCAACGATGTAACAATGTATAGTAGTAGGCCATGGCAGCATCCAAGGGTTCATGATTACCTTACTTCCATCCTTGGATATGCTTATGCAAATTAGACACTTTGGAGTATGTTTGATACTTATCATTGAAGAGTTATAACATTGTACTCCACCTCTTGATGGTACCAACTCTCTGCTTCTTTAATGAGTGTCCTTGGAAACAACTTAAGTTTTTGCCACTCGCTTTCTATGTTTTGCAAGGCACAGGCATCATGGAATTCCTGTAATTGATGCTGCGGATCAGCGTTGTATCCCCCCTCGAAGTGTGGGATATTGTTCATGTCTAAGCATTTGATCCGACTATCTTTTAAATGCCTTGTTGGGATTCTCACAGCCTTCGTTATATCGATCATACTTCAGGTTATGAGTAGAGGCTCATCTTGATAATCTCTTTCATGATGTCTATGATGTCTTCGTTGTTCCCTACTTTTCCTTCGTTCATGCCCTTGTCCTCTCTCTCAACTCTCTCATCGAGGTCTCTCATTTTGCCTACCTCTATCCTCACCATTATGTTCATGGTGGCTATGCCTAGATGTGGAAGGAGAGGGTGAGTGATGAGATGAAGGAGAAGAAGGATGAGAACCATCATCATCATGATGTTTCTTGCCTTCTCTTTGGCTGCTACGGCCCCGATCGTGGTGATGATCTAAGTGCCCATCCTTATTATGAGTTGTTGTTCTCTCTATGAACAGTTGGTGTTCATGGGGATCAAAACCAATGTTATGTATCGTTGAGCATACGTTTTGACACCCCACCTCCTCACCATCGTTAGGAGGGGGAACATCATTTCATAGAGAACCTGTTATAATGGGTCCATCATCTCCTATTTTGCTAAGGACGTGCGGGCCTTTACCTTTCAATAGTGTATGTTGGCTCTCCTGCCTTGAGTTCCTCATACGTTGTGCTTTTGTGGGATGATAATCCCTTGTATCAAAGTCACCTATAACATATTCAACATAGAGCTGAGTCATGTTGATTTGTGCCAAAGCACAGAGGAGCATGTTGGGGACTGATCGATCCGGGGGTAACATGATGTTACCTTGCAAATCTCTCCATCACAGTTGTTTATCTTGATGGAGGATAAAGGTAAAGTCTGGTATGTACTCATCGGGACTATCCGGTATTGTTGAGGACTTGGATGATTTCGGTTATGTGTTTTTGATTGCCAACTGTTTTGTGTATGGTCCTTAGGTGGTGAGTTGCTCTTATGAGAAGAAGAAGAAGACATAGTGTCTTATCGGTATGCTAGTTTACTGTTATATAATTTTTCTTTTAATTAACCCGAAGGTTCATTTAGGCTCCCAACGATGTGAGTGATATCCTATGTTCTATTCAGTGCACAAACACTTAGTTCCCTGACAACGGTGCCAATGATGAGTGACGAGATACCCCTACACTCAACCATACGAATATGAGGGTAGCACGCGCGATCTGGTCGAACTCCACAGACTAAGTTCCTACACACCCCATGGAACACTTAGGGTTAATTATTCGTTGTCTTCCCAGACTTACTTGTAGTTGTCACGGTGTATGTTTAAGTAAGTCCGAGGTATATGATTTTTATGGTTTTTATGTTTTATCTCCTATGTTATTGAGTTGAAGGGTTGAGAAACTAATTACTAACTCTAACTAATGAACTAAGTCTAAATTACCTAGCATCAGCATCCATTCCCACTTGCCATACACACCCTAAACCGATGCAACTACGACTACCAACCACTAATCGTTGTTGGGATCACCACGTGTAACGCACGTGCTCGAAGTGGTCATACTGAGGCACTTAACTAGGAGAGAAGGGTTGAAAGAGAAAGAAATAAATAACAAATAATAAATAAAAAGTAATAAATAACAATAAATAAAATCCTAATTAGCCTATTCCATGCACTACAAGGTTTATCCAAGAAGCTCGTCTTTATTACCGTACACCATCTTGTGTTCAAGTACAATGTTTGCTCAAATAAAGATCCATTCACTTTAGGACTCCTACTACGGGCACATGGAAAATATTCTTTCTCTGTAGTGATCAATCTACCAGAGTTTCCCTACTATCTAGCCTAGGATGAGGAAACAAGGGAGAGCCGCCTCTTATTTATATATATGACGGCGCACCGCGATATCGTGGGGGAGGATGCGATATTGCGATGGCCACGATATCACATCCCATCATTAGTATATATTGTTATTGAATATTTTATTTGATTTTCCTAACATTTTGCGGGACATTGGAAATGCATCTACATCTATTATTCAGGCTACATTCATGCCTAAAATCACACACATAGAAGAACAGCTACAACAATATCAACAATAAGCACAGTGTAGTAAGAGTGAGCATAGAACAAGACAACATCAACATGAGGATGAATCATATCATCAAATGCAAAAAGCTACATATGTTCCCATTGTACCAACAATGGAAATGCCTTCTTCAGAACATGTTCAGTCTTTTCTAAACTTGAGAAAGACATCTACAGAAATTGCTCATGTAACGTAAAATTTTAATACTGCAATTAGAAGTTTTGCAAATGCACATTCTTGCAATGTATATAATGAAATGTTTCTTGGCATATTATTGGATTCAACCAAAAGTAGAGGACCCACATGCAATAGGTGTATTAATGAAAAGAAACAAAATATTTTTGATAGTTTTGGTTGTGAGATCAAATGCTTTTCTGCTAAAAATAACATGGATCTAGGGATTCAACCACTTGTCCTAGCCTATTCAACTAAGGTTGAAGAAATGTTAATTGCAAAAATTAATTCCATATTGCAAGTTACACATGTAATTGGTGGATAGTTCTAGTATAAGGATCGCACAATTAGCTTTTCTCAGGGTGTCACACAAATTTCTAAAAGACTTCCTCTTAAAATTAAAGATATTCCTTTCTTGATATTTGTTAAACCCCAAAATTGGTAGTTTTTAATTATTTAATTAGTGTTTAATTAAATTTTATTTTAGTTATTTTAATTTGTTTTAATTTATTATAATGATGAGTATTAGTTTATTATTATTAGATTATTATTAGTTTATTAGTTTTTATGTACTAAAGCCTTGAACTAGAGGTGCAGGTTTTGTTGTTGGGTAGCCATGTGGTGGCAATTGAAAAATCTAATTCCTTAATCTATACTAGTGTTATGTTTTTTGGTTTCTAGTTTTATTTTTGTAGCAATAATAGGAATGCACGTTAGGGATTTATGGTGGTAATGGAGCTGCAACTTGGACATTGATGCTACAATGTGGATGTCCCCTCCATCAACCATGTTCTTTGACTGTGCAATTGTAGTTGTTTCCTACACATTACCTTGATGGACATTGCCATTTTTCTGCAGTGGACGTTATGTGGGTAATGAGACATGGCTCTTAATCATTTTTATGGCTACACATTCTTGCAGTTGTTACCTATGCATGGATGGTGGAAGCTATGAATTTCTTTGCCATGTGATCTGTGAACATTACAATGGCCATTATGCATGGGTAATAATTGCCATGGCCATTATGCATGGGTGGTGGCTTCTCAGGTGCTAAACTAGTTCTTATAAATTCCTTGGCCATATGCAATAGAAGAGAGGACATAGAATAGAAAAAAAGGATATGAAGAAATAGAGAGAGAGGATACTATTGAAAGAACCACACTAGATTAGAATTTTTGTTTATGCACAAAATTATGAAGGAAGAGTGTTGATGCTTTGTGACAATTAACAACCAACAATGTTTTAAGATTATGAAGTTGTTGCACTGTGAAGACAACATATTAGGGTCACAAATTAGGTGATATCTCCTTTGTAATCTTCCTTATTTCTCATAGATTTATTTAAATTCAATTTGGTTTAATTGATTCTATTCATCTTTGAACTTAATGTTAGAAATTAAGGTGAATATTGTTGATTTTACTTATGGGTGATAGCTATAAGTGTGGTGTTCTCAATTGAATCTAGATCTAATCATTGGTTTTATGTTTTGATGATCTTTTGACTTTAAACCATTCCTCCATGAGATACAACTAATGGGTCAATCACAAATGAGATGAAAATTTCTACAATGAAAGAAACGAATATAAAGATTAAAGGTATCCAACACCAAATTTTACTTGGCTTGTTAATTTGGCATCATTGTTGGGGAGGTTGGTAGAGTTAATCATCATCAAGAGTTCTGTATGTTTTAATTTCATTTTGTAATTTCATATTCCAAGTATATTTTATTTTATTTTATGTTTATTTTATTTAAGTAATTTGAGAAATGGTTTCTTTTACTTATTTTTGTTGCATTAAAAAAATCCAAAAATAAGGAAAAATCTCAGGGATCAACTCCTCTTATCGTACAACTAGCTAAAACTGTTATAAAAAGTTGCAATTAAAGCCATGATAGTAGAAGTTATTAAATTAGTTTGTAAATTCTCAGGAATGGTAGCCCATGAATGTGCCAACGAAGAATGTTTTTGTTAAATGAAACCAACAAAGTAACCAAAGAAACCAACACAAATTCAACCTTTTAGGAGCACTCTTAGCCTTTATAAACATACAAAAGTCACTTAAAAACAAGACCAAGAGGAACCAATACAACAAGATCTAATTTTTCTTCCCCTTTGATAACACAAAATCCCAAAGAAAAAACCCAACATAATTTATCCATATGTGTTAATCCTCTATTTGATATTCCAACTACAACCATGAGTTCAACTATGGGGGTAGGGTCTCAAAATCTATGTACTATCCCACTATTAACTTATGTGACCACAATTGGAGGTATTACCCAACTAGTGAGTACTTTGAATTTACAAACTCCACCACCGATCTCTATTTCTATATCAAATTCTATAGTAACCCCAATAGTAACCTCTACTTACACAATGGGATCATCTTCACATCATACACCTCCCCCATTTTTCTCAAGTTCCATTCCTCTTTCCTTTAGTAGTTTGAGTTCCAATGTTTCAGTTGGTTAGCCCTACTTAGGACAAACCCTTGAGGAGTTATTGAATCAAAGAACATCCATTATACCTTAAGGATCATTAGTTTCTCCACAAGGAAGAGATGTAGAGGTTAAAAATATTCATTTATTACCTATCTTTAAAGGAACAAATGATGAGGATCTGATTATCCACATAAGAGAATCTGAAACAACATTAATCATGTTAGCACCTCAGAGTGGGGATAGAACTAAGATGATTGCCTATAAATCAACCTTAAAGGACAAAGCTAATTTTTGGCTATAAACCCTTAGAACAAAAATTAGTTCATGGGATGAAGTAAGAATGCTTTTCTACAAAAATTTCTTTCTAATGATAGGTTGTATTCATTAAGGAAGTAATTAGTCAGTTTTATGCAACATGAGGATGAGGACTATGAGAGTACCTTTGATATATTTAAAGGATTATGCTTAAAAACTCCAACCCATGGATTCTCAGCCCATCACTTAATTCAAATCTTTATAGAAAGCTTATTACCTTACTGTAGGCAAAATGTTGACTTTGCATGTGGAGGAAGTATTTTAAATGTGACACCAGAAGATGGTTGGAGAATCATAGTTTCGTTAGTAGATCAAAGTAGACATTGGCCAAAAACCAATATGATGTAAGGCATGACTCAATAAACAAAAAAATTAAATAAGAAGGTGGATGAGTTGACATGGTTAATTAAAAAACAAGCTCATGGAATTCAAGGAGAAATGTACAACATTTGTGGTAGTCACCAACATGACCAAACAACCTGCCCAATCTTGCTCTATTGTTAAGAGGAAATGCAAGAGTTAGTAAAGACTTTTCAACAATTTAAGATTCAACCAACAATGAACTTTCCTTAATGATCATTTTACCAACAACAATACCCTTAAAATAACTTTAGGCCAGTTAAGAATCCAACTAATGAACACTTGGATAAACTCAGCCAAAGCCCTACCTCCTTCATAGAAGAAAGTAGACAATTCATGAGTGACACTAGAAGGAGATTTCAAGACTTAACAAAAAATGAATTACCATCCCAACCTGAACCAAATCCTACATCTCAAAGAATGGGTAAAGAGAAATTATATTCCATCACTACAAGGAGTGGAGAAATAATTGAACCTAAATCCCAAAAGAAGGTGAGATTTCAGGAGGTAGGGACACAAGAAGAAATTCAACCACAAATAGTAAATGAGGAAGATCAACTGACTAGAGAAAAAGAAAAACCATTACTCTCTAGGCAATGAGTTTTACCCTTTCCCTAAATGATTACAAGAGGATTTTACAGCTAAAACCCATCTTGAAAAATTGTTTAGTGAATTGTATTTGCATATCCCTTTAGAATAAGCAGTAAAAGACAAACCTCTTTATGCCAAATACTTAAGAGAATTATGCACTAAGAAAAGAAAGGGAACAAATTCATAAATAGGTTTATTTGGTTGATAATCTTTCTCAACTTATACAAAATCATGAGATTCCAAAATACCAAGATCTTGGAGTTCCTAACATCCTAATCAAAACAAATGGTCAAGTAATTAAAAATGCCCTATTGGATTTAGAAGCCAACATTAATATCATGCCTCTTGAAATGGCTAGGTTACTTGATATACAAGATATCAAAGGAGTAAACATGACAATATCATTGGTTGATGGTTCAAATGTAAAACCCACAAGAATAATAGAGGACTTGATAATTGAGTTAGAAAAAGGAAAAATACAGAATTGACTTTGTTGTTTTCAAAGCAAAAGATCTTGATTTTTTTCTTAGTATATTAGGTAGACCTAGGTTAGAAATAGTTGATGTGGTAATTAATTGTAGATCTAGACAACTTCAACTTTTCTGCCAATCTTACTTTTACACTAAATATATATGATAATGTAAAATAAGATCGTTTAAATGTAGACCTGAAGGAAGAAAAAATGCTCTACACTTTACCTACTTTAGCAATGGTACAAGATAGGGAAACCTTAGTGTTAAATAATTTTTAGGAATGACCTTTAGATCCGTTAACTAAAGAACAATAAGATCTCCTTGACCAGATTTTAAATTTGGGTTTAGAGAATATTGGAAAAGTACTTCAACTAATAAATAAAGATTCCTTGGATCTTAGAGAACTACCTAGTACACTTAAGTATGATTCCCTAAATCATAATAAACCATTAATAATAAATTCCCAACTTACTAATGAGTAAGAAACAAAATTATTAGAAGTTCTATGTAGAAAATCTAAGGCATTTACATGGCGTTATGAGGATCTTCACTAAGGAATCTCACCCAAAATTTGCCAATATCATATCTATTTAGAGGACAATGTAAAACGAGTAAGAATTCCCCCAAGGATGAAATTGTTAAGGATGAAATTTCAAAACTTTGGAAAGAAGGAATAATTTATCCAATAGCTGATAGTGAATGGATAAGCCCCATTATTGTAGTACCAAAAAAGGGTGGAAAATGAAGAGTTTATGTAGATTATAGAAGGTTAAACCAAAATACAAAGAAAGACCATTTTTCATTACCATACTGTTGGCAACCGTTTGGGACGCGACCGCCAACGAGTGTCCTCGAACAGGATTTAGGTGCCTGCTGGTCTCTGGCAACACCAAGGCCCAAATACCTCCAAATAACTCAGTAGTTAATGTGAGTATGTGTGTGTGCTGTTGCGACGTGCGGTTGTGTGCAATGTAACGATTGCGTGTGTGTGAAATACAAATGACTT
>MNCI01034403.1:0-70836 GCA_015680685.1 Gnetum montanum | reverse complement strand
CATAAATCCCCCCTTTTTATAAAATAGCTATACATATAACTTTATATATATATATTTAGGAACTACATAAAGGTCAATTAATAAAATTTGATCATCTATCTTCCCTTGGCCATGCTGCAAAATAATTTGAAGAGGCTTGTACGACCCTTTTTACTAGCAATAGCAATTAGATGAAAGTGCCTCTTCATTCCCACTTCATTCCCTTAAATAACTGCATCATGAGCATCGATCCCTTGTCCAAACTCATTTTCCATAAGGTCAGCTCCTAATTGTTCAATTTTCTTTGCCGAGCATCCAAATATTCCCTTGTTAATATTGTGGTGATGTTACAATACCGCGCATAAAATTTACTGCATACTTGATACAGGCAAAAATAAACTCGACGCCACAATTTCTTGATTAATCACAACTCGGAAAATTTCCCACTGCTGCCTCTGCTTGGTCCTGCTACTGCTGGTGCTCTTGCCCCTGCTGCCATGGTTGTGTGTCGTGCTGCCAGATCTGTCGCCGCTGATCTTCTACCCACGCGCAGTCCTACTTTTCGCGTCCGCCATGGCTGTTCTGCTCTTTCCGCCGCTACTCTGCTTCTGCTGCTGATCTTCTACCCGTGCGTAGCCCTCCCCTAAAGTTTCTGTCTCCCACGCGGCGTTGTCGCTGGATTTTCTGCGCCTGTGCCTCTGTATTTTTTTTTGGCCATTTTTGGATTGGGTTTTCCTAGAGAAAAAAAAAACGTGGATATGTGTAAAACAAACCCTGTAATTCCTCCAGACAACAAAAATATTGACGTGCTGGTGCTGCTGCCGCCCTCTCCGCCGTTGCGTATGATGCTGAAACCGTTGTCGTTTGAATCTTCCGTCTTCTGCCACCGCGCAGACTTGATGAGGGTTTTAGTTTTTGCTCGTCTTTAGAGAGCATCTCGCTGCCGCTCTATGCTATTCGAGTCGGTGCTCTGTGCCTGGCCTGCCACCATCTTGTCTACCTTGTGTCCTTCATTTTTCCACAAATGACTTGGTTTTTTTTTTAATTGTAGTTATTACAACGAATATGATCCAGGAAGTAAGGAGATATTTATCTAAATCCAGTTTTGAATGCTGATCATTTGCGATTGCAGACATCTCTGCCTGGAAGCTCATAAAAATATAGCGTTATTTTCTGTACAATATATCAAATGTTTATCAATGACCTCAAAATAAGTCTTTCCTTTATCCGCCAATCCTAATCTTACACAGGCAGAGAGAGAAGCCCAATAAAATTATTGTTGAAATGGTCTCTTCAAGCTTCCCATTAAAGGTAGCTGCAGCAATTTTGAAATTCCTAAAACCATAATCTTCTCCACCATTTTTTTTATACACATGGTATGCATTCAACTGCAATTGTTCCAAATGTTTCTGTTGATTGATATCATTCACAAATGTTGTGATAAATCTTCCTTAATATGTCCTCAACATATTGTATATCAATCTTATAAATTTTTCAGGGGCATTTCATAGGCCAGACAATATAATTCTCAATTCCAAGGCATCGTTTTCTTTTAAACAAAACTGTATTTGCTAGTGAATTAATTAGAGACAAACCTTTCAAACTACCAACCCAACACCTTTGAAAAGTCTTCATCCAATAAAATATTGGCAATGTTTAAATCAGGGTGAACGTTAGTTATATGATTAACTTCACAAACTAACAAAGCCTGCTCCATTAAATGGCCAAAATGTGCCAACACATACATAGATCAAATTTTGGAAAAATGAGAAGGACATGAATATTATTACTTTTTGGATGGATTTAGTGGTTACAATCAAGTAGCCATTGCCCTTAAAGACCAACATAAAGCAACCTTTACATGTTCTTATGAAACTTTTGCTTATAAACATATGCCTTTTTGCCTTTGTAATGCACCAACTACTTTCCAAAGAGCCATGATTTCAATATTTTTTGATATGTTAGAAGATTATGTTGAAGTTTGTATGGATGATTTTTCAATCTATGGGAATACTTATGATGAAACTTTACAACATCTCGAACATGTTTTAGATAAATGTATTGATAAAAATTTAAAATTAAGTTGGGAAAAGAGTCACTTCATGGTTACGAGTGGCATAGTATTAGGACATGGTATTTCTAAATATGGGATAAAAATGAATGATAAGAAAATAAGATTCGTATCTACACTTCTAGCTACAACTAATTTAAAGACTCTTAAGTCTTTTCCAGGACATGTTGGGTATTATAGAAGATTTATCAGAGACTTTTTAAAAATTGCTAAATTGTTATACATGCTCTTAGAAAAAGATGTTTCATTTGTTTGGACTAATGATTTTGAAGAAGCATTCTTGGAATTGAAAAACAAGTAACCATAACCCCTATATTCAATGCACCTAATTGGGATTATCTATGTCATCTAATATGTGATGCTAGTAACACAGCAATAGGGGAATTTTTAGGACAATACATTGATTATAAACCATGAGTGATTTATTATGTGTCCAAAATTTTAGAGCAAGCCTAAGTAAACTATACAACTACAAGAAAAAGAATTATTAGCTATTGTATATGTTTTAGATAAATCTAGACATTCTTTAATAGGATATAAAACTAGAGTATATACTAATCATTCAACCATTAAATTCTTAGCTACCAAAAAAATAGAAAATGTAAGAATAATGAGATGGTGCTTATTACTCCAAGAATTTGACTTAGATATTTTAGATAAAAGAGGAAGGGAAAATGTAGTAGTAGATAATCTTTCAAGACAAGAAACTACTGATGACAATTGAACACAAGGAGTCTTTCATGATGAATTTCTTGATGAACAACTTTTTTCTACAAGAAAGGATCCTTGGTTTGGTGATATAGCCAACCATCTAGCCACTATGAAAAACCCTACTAATTGGACTAAGGAAGAAAAGAAACCCTTCTTACACACCATATCTAGGTACAACTGGATTAGTCCATATCTCTATTGAATCTATAAGGATAACATAGCAAGAAGATGTGTGACTAAAAATGAACAACAAGAAATTATACAAATGTGCCATGATGATTTAGAAGGTGGCCACTTTGATACCAAATGTACTGCTATCAAAATCCTTCAAAGTGGATTTTATTGACCCTCAATTTTTAAATATGCACATAAGTATGTGCAAGAATGTGATAAATGTCAATAAATGGGAGTCAACAAAAAGACATGAAATGGCCTTAAAACCAATTTTAATAATAGAACCATTTGATGTGTGGGGTATAGACTTTTTAGAACCATTTCCACCATCTAATGGATGTCAGTACATTTTGCTTTATGTCAACTATGTCTCCAAATGGGTAGAAGCAAAAGCTACCCCAACAAATGATGTTAAGGTTGTTGTAGCATTCCTTAGAGAAAATATTTTAACATGTTTTGAAACACCATGGGTGATCATTAGTGATCAAAGAACCCATTTTGTCAATAAAATCATGAATGCTTAAGTCTTGTGGTATCCAATATAAAATAGGTACTACCTATCATCCTTAAAAAAATGGCCAAGTAGAGAATGCTAATAGAATTATCTTGAATATATTAACAAAAACTATATGTACTAAAGGAAAGGATTGGTTTAAAAAATTAGAAGATGCACATTGGGATTCTCAAATTACCTATAAACCAAGTTTAGGATATTCACCTTATGAATTGGTTTTTGGTAAGTTATGGTTATTACTTGTTGAACTTAAATATCAATCTTTATGGTTAGCCCAACAAAACTTTGATGAAGATATGGACCAAACCTCTTGAATCAACCAACTTCATGAACTTGACGAAATGCGGCTACATGCTCTTAACAAAGAAAAAATTATAAAGAAAAAAATGAAGGAATTACATAATAAGAATATTTTAAAAAATAATTTTCCATAGGTGATAAAGTTTTTCTCCACAATATGAGATTACATAAATTTTTAGGGAAGTTAACAACTAGGTGGGAAGACCCTTATTTAGTTATCCAACCCCATGATAACGGAAGCATTTTCATATCATCTATTGATGATTCCTCAAATACATTTTTAATCAATGGACAAAGACTTAAGTTACATCATCAATATCATATTGAGGAACCTAGAGAAGACGAACTTGTAGAGTTAAGTGATCCAACTTATCCCATAACTGATGAATTACATAACAACAATCCATTAGAAGTCTTAACTCTTAAAAATAACCTTCAACAAGATTCTTATATCATAGAATAAATTATAAAATAGTATTTACAGTTTACAACTTTCACCTTGAAAAATTTAGAGGGCAATAAGAAATTCTATTGTTAGTTGGGACTATAAAGAATTCAGTAGCATCATGTCTGAAATGTAAGGGAGAAGGAAAACTCCTCCTACCTTGAGATAAGTAGGTCTAAACCCAAAATCCAACTAAGGTTGAGCCTTATCTTAATAAATAACTTACACATAATAAAATTTATTGTTTTTCAACAATATTCTTTAAGTACAAGTGTCATAAGTCAAGGTGGCTAAATAGTGTAGTTTAGGGTAATGCTTATTAGTGTTTTCTTTCTATTAAATACCTAATTAGATGAGTCACTAAGGTGAAAAGTATGTGTTATATTAGACCTAGATTCTCTAGTAGCAAAAGGCATCTATTGATATCAAGCTATGTGAGCAACCCTTATAAAATGAAATTGGCTCTCATAAGAAGCTCATGGTTGAAGCTGGTCAAATATTGAATTTCTTACGAAAAAAATGCAAAAGAAAGAAAAGAAAAAGAAAAAAAAGAGAGAAAAGAAAGAGGGAAAAAATGAAAGAAAAGAAAAAAAATCAAATCATGAGCTAAGTTGCACTCCCACAAGAAGCTTACAGTTGGGGTGATGCTCTACGCTCATAATTTTAAGCATCCTATAAGGACCTCCTTCTGTAAGTAGAGTGTTTAAGGGACAAGCAATAATTACTAATAAAATCAAGGTGTCATTACCTTAGAATTAAGGTATAACACTAGTAGTGAAAGAGTGACTTCTCCATAGTCAGTATCTTAACGAGTACCTTCACTCTTAATCATTCATCTTACTTTGTTATTTAGTTATTTTTCTTTTGTTTCTTTATACTCTAAAATTATTATTATTTTTTTATTTTTATTTTTACCTAGTTTTTACCATTTTCTATTTCTCTTTTCATTTTTGTTATATTATCTTCCTATTTTCTTTTGCATGGTCATCTCTTTGACTAGTGGTACTTTTGTGCATGAGTTTTCTTTGTGTTTCCCATCATGTCTTCCATAGGAGTCAATGGTCGAGATCCCTACTATGGTAGCCAATGATGAATACTAACACTTGTTCATCCATTGCCTTTGGTTTCCTCTTAGTCTTTGATGAGTCACCAAATAAGTGACCTGATATCAAATCCTTGATATCGAATACATGATATTGAATTGGCCAAGCAACATTGGATCCCCGACATCAGACACGTGATGTCAAAGCCTATCTCATTATCTATAAATAAGAGATAGGGGATGCTTGGTTTTGCATAGTATTTTTTTTCATTCCTTTAGTTGAACTCTTGTAGTTTTTCTCTTCTAAAGTTAGAATTATTTCTGAGTGCCCGCAATAGAAGTCATAGATTAAACGGATCTTTATTCGAGCATTGTGTACCTGAGCATACCTTGTGTCTAGAAATAAAGATGAACTTTTTGATAAACCTTGCAACATTCATAACAGCTTAACTATTGCATTTAATGTTATTTACTATTATTTAATGCTCTCATTAGTTAATCAATGTTATTTCTATAGAATTATTAATTATCAATGAATTAGCACACTCAACATGACCACTTTGAGGATACATGGAACACTTGGTAACCTAGTAACGACTAGCATTTGGTAATCCCATTAGTGTTACACTAGGTCAAGATGTGTTCGAAGAGTGGGAACAAATGCTAGTGTTAGGATTCGATTAACATGAGAGTTACAAAAATCCATTAGTTAACTAAATATTTTCATTTCACACACTTAGGAAACCAAGATAGAAAATATAAAGAACATAAAAAAATTATATACCTCGAGTTTACTTAACCATACAATTATGCCTTACAAGTAAGCTTGGGAAGACAACAATTGCATAACTCATCCTTGTTGTTTGTAGGTGCATAAGCACTTAATCCTTGGAGTTCAATCAGAGTGCAGTGAATGCTCGTATTCATATTGTTAAACATAGGGGCACCTTGTCGCTCATCATTAACACCGTTGCCAGGGATTTTATTGTTTGTGCGTTGATTAGAACTTAGGAAGTCCTTCCATTGTTGGAACAAACCCTTAAGGTTAAATATCCTACAATCATCGAAAAAGAGTATCACACATTAAGTAATCAATCATGTCTCTTTTTTCTTATAAGAGTGCTTTACCAACTAGGTTCGATACCATGAACAATTAGATGCGGGGTGCACAAGATGATCCACCAATGCCCCAATAGTTTCACATGGTATACGCTCATCCTGATGAGTATGTACCAAAATTTACCTTTATCCTCAACCAAGATGAACAGCTGCAATGGCCTGATTTAGAAGGTAACATAGTGTTACCTCCTGATTGCTCAATCTCAGGCATGCTACTTTGTGCTCTCACACGAATTGGTATGCAGCACTTATAGTTAGAGTACATTGTGCATGAACAAGATTCAAGAGATTATCAATCCACAAAGGCATAATGCTAGAGGGATCTACAACAAGAGAGACATTACGAATCCATGAAGGGGAAGTGGTCTCAAGATGTCCCGTATGTCCTAAGTAAAAACAATGGTGGTCAACTTGTCTTAGGAGGTTTTCCACAAAATGATGTTCCTCTCTTTGACTTTGATCAAGGAGCTAGGTATTAGAATCTTCATTCAACTATTAATAACCTAGGTTCTAGTATCAATGGACATAAAGGATCTAGAAAAGGAACACAAATGCTTGACAATGATGGACATTACGATCATAACTACGACTAAGGCCACAACCACTAAAGAGAAGGTGGCAGGCGTTGACGTGATGCCAGTACTCCTTCCTCTTCACCTTCATCATCTTCTTCCTCCTCTCTTTTGGAATCTAAATGTAATCACAGAGGGTGAGACCATGAGGACAATGGTAGGAAATATAGAAATCATTGATAAAATAGTAGAGAAAGGGGACAAGGGCATTCCAGATAGACACATCATGAAAGAAGGAAGAGTAGGGAATAGCATAGGTAGCATGATCATGATGAACCCCTACTCGCCACCCAAAGTATGTTAAATATAGCAAAGGATACTAAGATTCCAACAAGACCCCAAAAAAATAGTAGGATCAAAAGACTCGACATGAATAACATCCCACGATTTGAAGGGGGATACAATGTTGATCCTCAAAATCATTTACAAGCATTCCATGATGCATGTACCTTGCAGAATATAGAAAATGAGTGGCAAAAGCTAAAGTTGTTTCCATGGATACTAATCAAGGAAGTAGAAAGCTAGTACTAGTCTTTAGAATCGAAATCCATTCGTCGATGGAGTACCATGTTGGAGCTATTCAACGATAAGTATCAAACATACTCCCGAGTGTCCAACCTACATAAGCAAATCCAAGGATGGAAACAAGGAGGACATGAACCCTTGGATGCTACCATTGGTCAATATTATTCATTATTACATTTTTTCCATGGCCATGGTTACTCACAAAAGGAACAACTACGCCATCTCATAGATGGGCTTAGGTATGAAACGCAAAGAACCCTTGGGACTTATGCTCAAGGAAATCTATCCGAGCTTAGAGCCCATCAAATACAAAGATTGTTGGAGCGAGTTGCCAAGGAGGAAGATGAGTTGAGGAAAAGAGAAAGTGCAGAACAAAGATCCTTTCCTCTGAAAGAATGAAGTTATATTTTTCAAAGATTAAGAAGAGTCACCACTTGAAGAGATGGTGAATAGAAAGACTTTACCCATTCAAAAATTTGCATCAGAAGTATTGGCAAAGGTGCGTCAAATGTGGAACTCCCTAGATGACAAATTTCAAACTATCCTAAAAATAACAAAGGATTCTAGAGAACAAAGTAGTAACTAAGAGAGAAGGAAAAAGAAAGAAGCTAAGTATGCACGTAATAAGGATAAGGGCAAGGTTGTCGTCATTGAAGAGGTTGTGGATTTAGACATAGATAATGATGGTGGATGTGAAATTTGCCAATATGGCCATCCTAAGGGATGTTGTCTAGTAGTGTAACATCAGAGAGAGTCTAGGGAGTATGCACTAAACCCATAATTAAACAAAGGAAAAACACCTAGAAGGTTACCTTATTCTTAAGGTAACCCAAGGTAGTTCTACCAACCCTTGGCATATTATCTTAGTGAAGCTTCACGATAACCGAGCGAATAGTATCAATAGTGGCAACACCCACAATCATGGGGAATGCTACTACCACGTCAATAGTACCCTTACCATCAACCTAACCCACATGGGTATTACATTTAGTAGTTGATCTTTCCACATGACTCTACTAGTCATGACGCTCTTCAACCTCACTACCAAACCCTGAGTACTATAGAACTTCTTCTTCTTATAGGGGTAATGCTTCACATACATACTACCCTTTTCATCTGTCTGCATCTCTTCCACCCTCAGCTCCACTACCACCTACTCCAACTATGCAGGGTGAGCTTCCTACCTAGCCACAACAATGTAATGCTATAAGGGCTGTTAATCTTCAAGCTACTGTTGGTTCAAACAACCGATCAAAGAAGAGACCTTTCTTTAGAACCAATAGTTCAAAAAGGTCCTTACGACCACAAGCGGTTAATTATCAAAATGTCTCATCATCATTTAAATCTTTAGAGCTCCTTTGAACCAAAAACCACACTCAACACACACTATCATGTTAACTCACGCCATCACTAATTGGATTAAAGTTTACCATCTTCCTAGAAAATTCTCTGATCTTAGAAGTCCTCTTATTTATCTGCAAATTGCTAGAAATGAGCCTTGTAAAGCTCTTTTGGATTCAGGTTTTGGTATTAATTTTATCTCCCAAAAAATGTACAAAGATTAGAACCTACCTTTGCTAAAGAAGAGTAACATTCATTTAAAGTTGGTTGGCCAGTCCATCACTATTCCATTGGAACTAGTGGATATTGTCACCACTATTTGTGGGTGGTCATATCTAGCTAATTTCCTAATGATCTAAGGTAACAACTACAAGGGTGACTTCCCAATCATAATGGGAAGAGTATGACTAAGTACAATTGATGCATGCCTAGGAATACGTGATCTTTCCCTAGAGATATCAAAAGAAAATGCATTTGGGAAGATCAAGAAGAAGAAAGTTCCATGCATTGCATATAGTAACATAGGGTGCAACTATGTGCAGAAGTCCTAGTTTGTACAATGCTCAACATTTCCTACATGCAACCAATGTGCATAAGTATTTGACATACAAAGATGCCTATATACAACAACCACAAGATAGGAAGGTACCCAGTGGCTGATAGCTGACCTAGAAAGTAATTCAACTTTATGCATGGAACCAACTAAGAGCTTGACTTATGCCTATATCGATAGCATAGATGCATTAGAGAAAGTCCATCACCAACTTCCAAGTACTAACACCGAAGATATCAACTGGGGAATGTTGAAAATCCCTGACGAGTATGCATTTCTCAAGAATGGAAAAATGGTAATCATTAATGCTAAGCTCACTCCTCAACAAAAAGAAGGACTGTTGAAGATGGTAAATAAATGGTCAAAAGCCTTTGCTTGATCATATCCTGAATTAACTAGAATAGATCCTAGGATATGCCAACATAGAATTTACATTGACCCCTCTATGAAGCCTCGATGACAACCACAAAGACAACTAAACCTAAAGCTTAAGCAAGTAGTTAAGGAAGAAATTGAACAACTTCTAAAGGTAGGGTTCATCTACCCCATTGTTGACAGTGAATGGGTTAGTACATTAGTCATTGTGCCTAAAAAAGATGGTAAATGTAGGGTGTGTATAGACTTTGGGCTATTAAACGTGACAACATTTTAAGATCATTTCTCATTACCATTCATTGACCAAGTCTTAGATACCATTGCAGAGCATTGTTATTATAGTTTTCTAGATGGTTACAGTGGGTACAATCAAATCCAAATAGCACTAGAAGACTAAGCCAAAACTACATTCACGAGTCCTTGGGGGACATTTGCATATAGGCAAATGCTGTTTGGCTTGTGCAATGCTCTAGCAACATTTCAATGTTTGGTTCTTAGTATATTTTAGCAATAAATAGGAAATGGTGTGGAGGTTTTTATGGACAATTTCTCCACCTACGAAGTGGATTTTGAACAAGCATTAGACTGATTAGAGCAAGTGCTAAAACGATGTGTTGAAACCAACCTAACACTCAATTGGTAGAAAAGCCACTAAATGGTCCAAGAGGACATTGTATTAGGGCATAAAATTTCACAAACAGTGATAGAGGTAGATCCTAAAAAAATTAAAATCATCCAAGGAATCACTCATCAACCTAAAAGTATAAAAGATGTCTGATCATTCCTTGGACATACTGGCTATTATAAATGTTTCATTGAGAAATTTTTGAGGATTGCAAAACCATTGGTAGAATTAATGAAAAAGGACATACCCTTTAAATGGACCAAGGAATGTGAGTTAGATTTCCAAACCATAAAGTAGAAGCTTGTAGAAACACCCATTCTACAGGGTCCTGACTGGTCTAGACTATTCCATATAATGACTAACGGGTCCAATTTTGCTTTTGAAGCTATACTTACATAGTTAGATAACCAAAAATGTCCCTATTACATTCACTATGCAAGTCGAAGCATTGTTGGTGCACACCTCAACTATACCACAATAGAAAAAGAGTTAATGGTTGTGGTGTTTGCACTAGAGAAATTTAGGCACTATGTATTAGGCTATAAGGTATTTTTACACACAGATCATAGTGCGATTCGGTTCCTTATGAATAAACCAATAGTGAGCCTTTGCACCACACGATAGCTTGTGATCTTACAAGAGTTTCATCTCACGATGGTAGATTGTAAAGGCGCTAAGAATGTTGTTTTCAATCATTTATCTCTATTGTGATGGGATAACAAAGAGGATGAATACCCAATTTTTGATCGCTTCTCTAAAGAACTCCTCTTTGCAGGTGTAATAAACAATCAATCACCCACAGATACAAATTGGTACATGATGAGTGGCGAGGTACCCCTACACTCAACCATACGAATATGAGCGTTTCACGCATGATTTGGTTGAATTCCAAGGACTAAGTGCCTATGCACCCTTGTGGAACAATGATGGGTTGATTAATTGTTGTCTTCCCAAACTTATGTGTATGTCATGGTTGTATGGTTAAGTAAGCCTAAGGTATATGACTTTTATGGCTTTTAAGTGTTTTATATCCTGCACTAATAAGGAAAGGAGAGAGAAGTAACTAGGTAACTAATCTAATTTAACTATTCATTAACTAAGTTCTAAGTGCTCCTAACACCAGTATCCATTCCCACTTGTCGTACACATCCTGAACCAGTGCAACGCTGCTAGGATTACCAAACACTAATTTTTACTGGGTTACCAAGTGCTACACACATGCTCGAAGTAGTCAGATTGAGTGCATTTAACTAAGAGAGTTGTAAGGTGAGAAAAATCATTAATTAACTATGAAAGCATTAATTAATAATTAACACTAATTAATCTAATCTGTATACTGCGAAGTTTATCATAAAGTTCATATGTATTTCCATACATAAGTATGCTTAGGTACACAATGCTTGAATAAAGATTTGTTTGCTCTATGACTCCTACTACGGGCATGCAGAAATAATTCTAACTCTAGAAGGAAACAATGACAAGAGTTTGGCTAAGGGACTAACTTCTAATTGTTGAGACCAAGGGCGTCACCTCTTATTTATATGTAAGGAGACAGGCCATGATATCAGGTATCCGACATTGCATGGTCAATCCGATATCACAGACATGATATCGTGGATGTGATATCATGTACACGATATCACAATTCATCATACCCCCATGACTAAATGATAACTCATCCTTGAGTTCCTTACAAAATATTTGGAAGGTATGGGATTATTAACTAAATGACCATTGATGATGGAACGAGTTAACTGACTCAACGTACCTAGTGAACGGATTAACAATACAATATATGACAGCATTACTATTCATGACCACAACAGTGAACACTGTACATAATGACATCTAGCCTTATTTGGCAGCTGAAAGAGAAGAAGGAGAGAGAGAAAAAAGAATAAGATGTGATGTGTTGCTACTGATGCCAATATTACGCCTCCGATTTTTTGTCCATAGCCACATCATCAATCTTTCTCCTTTCATAAATGTTCCAGTTCTGGTCCATCCCGAGTGTTTCCTCTAGGCCTAGTCCATTGTTGTATGATTTCCATTTGCACATACAACACAGTCACACATGAGCGAGGGTAGGTAAATCACAATGTAGTCGATACCTTGCCTCAATGTAAAATACATTGGTTGAGTTGTGTTTATGGAAGATACTGATTCTGGATTTTTAACAATGGTGACTACCTAAGGTGTAGGGGTTAGGAAAAGTTGAAAAAATTGTGCCACGGCCCCCATGACTAAGAGCGAACCTCTGGTAGCGATAGGATGGAAAAATATAAGGAATAAGAAAGATGGAGAAAAAGTAACAACAACAACGTGAGGAAAATGGATGTCATGGATGGGGATGAAACAAAAAATTGTTACTTACATGAAATGTTTAAGGGAAAGAAGTTAACAAATGTACTAAAAAGCAATGCTAATGAGTCCTCCCCAAAGCAAGCTCATTCCTTTAGTGCCTTGACAGACCCACAAACCAAAGAGTCCATAGGCTCTAGGAATGTCAATTGGACGTAATAGTTAAAAACTTACCCATAAGAAATTATCAAGGAAGAACAATGCATCAGCCAAGATATAGACTAATGATAAATTCGGCAATGAGGTGAGAAATGGAAAAGAAAGATGGAGAGCATAGAATGGAATGGAAACCTAAAAATAGGGTTGTGGAAAGTCCCTTGTGTGTTTTATGGTTAATGTGATGAAGTAGAACACATTCCAAATCCAAGCTCAACAATCCACATTTAGTGACCTCGCATCAACACAATTGACTAACCCATCCTCTTGAAGCGACAAGAATGCCTCTACCAAAAGTCACCACCATTCCGAGGAGAGCGGGATGGAGAACTAGGAAGCAAGAAAGGGTCTTAGTTAGAGGGAACCTTCATGCATGGGTAAAATGTCTTTCTAGTGTCATAACCAATGCATGTAGCCCAAGTTCATTATTGCATCTAAGGGGTGTGCTTTGAATTTTCACAGTTTTTGTATTTTTCACATGAGAACCACACCATGCAAAGACTTATTTTTATGTACTCAGCTTCTAGTGATTTGATGAATGGTTAGAATGGCAAAAAACCAAATCAAAAAGCATCCAAGCACTCAAGAGAATACCTAGTACAAATGCATAGAATCCCCTTGAAGTCACACCCTTTTCATCCTTTGAGTCTTTCCTTAGTCTGAGAAATACTCAACCACCAATTCATTAATAGTTTATTGAGGAAAGGGATTGTACAGTTCCAAGCCAAGGAAAACCATAGGATTTATGGATGTATGAATGTTGTGGACTCATTGCCTGTTTAATTAAGAGAACCATACCTTAATATCAACATCATACTTCAAAGGTAAAATCCAAACATTAGCAATCAACGTGGTATTATTCATGCCACCATCATGAACACTTATTTGGTGATGAACAAAATAAAGTAATAAAACAAATAAATGGTAAAAATATAAATGGTGTAAGAAAAAAATAAGAAATATTAAAAAAGAATGTGCAAAACAAAAACATGTGAAACAAAAATGTGTAAAACAAAAATGTGTAAAACAAAAATGTGTAAAAAAAAATGTGTAAAAAAATTAGAAAGAACTAAGGGCCTTCAATGATAAGCAAAGGTGGCCATCTCCCCCATGACTAAGTTGGAAGGAAGAGATCCGAAATAATGAGCAAGGTTGCCCACCTACAGGGGTAGCATATATTCTGGCTATCCTAAACTCATGGAAAGGTTTTGTTTGTTGCACGTTGACTAACTGTCTCTTATCTGGGCTCTCAGGTTTGTATATGGTCATGGTTCCTAAAGGAAAAGTTGCATAGATAATGTAAGGTCCTTCCCACAGTGTTCGAAATTTCATCCGTTGTAACACATGTGTGGGGTTCTAGTAGAGAACCTTATCTCCGGCTTGATACTTAACTTTCCTAAGTTTTAGGTCATGATGTTGTTTATTAACTACCTTGTGCAATTCATTAGATGAAAGGGTAGCTAATCAGTTCTCGTCTAGCAAGTTAAGAGTCATCAACATTTTGTTTTGTGCTAGATCAAGGTCAAAGTTGAGGTCACATGCCATGGCTAGCATACGGAGCTTAGTTTGGATAGGGAGCATTGGAAGTTTTCCATACACTAATTCATAGGGAGAGTAGCCTATAGGGAGTTTCCATGTGGAGCGATATGCCCAAAGAGTGTCATTCAATTTAGTGCTCTAGTCTCGCTTATACTTGCTAATGGTTCTGGTCAATATCTTAGTAATCTCCTTGTTGGTGACCTCAACTTGACCATTTACTTGAGGATGGTATGGTAATTTGTGCTCAACCCCCAAGTGTTGCATTAACTTCTGAAAAGTTACACCTATAAAGTGTGTACCATTATCAGAGATAAGTGCACGTGGCACACCAAACTTGTTAACAACTTATTGTTGAATAAATCATGTAGCTATAGATGATATGCAATCTTTGATGGCAACTGCTTCAACCCATTTGGTTAAGTAGTCTATGACAACTATGATGTAAGCTTTTCCATTGGACATTGGTGTAATGGGCTCCATGAAATCAATTCCCCAAATGTCATAGGGTTCTAGTGGTTGAATCCATTGTTGCAAAACTTCCATTCTAGCAGTCATTCCCCCATCATGTTGATAGCGCTCATAAGATTGGACAAATTGATGGGTGTCCCAGAACAAGGTAGGCCAATAATACCCTACAAGCAAGATCTTAATGGCTATTCATCTCCCAACATAATGACCCCCACAAGGGCCCTCATGAGCATCTTGGAGAACTTTCAGTTGATCTGTATCGGGTACACACCAACGAACCAAGCCATTGGAACATACTTTGTAAAGTTGTCCATTGATCTCCATAAAGTACTTGGCTCTATGAATAAACTGTTGTTTCTTCTTAAGGTCTAGCCCTTGTGGTGTTTTTTGGGTAAGGAGATAGGTAAGAATGCTACTATACCAATTTGTCTCTATGGGTGATTGGTTAATCACTACATCGGCAAAGAGGAACTCATCAGGGAAGTGATCAAAAATGGGATACTCATCCTCTTTGCTGTCCCAGCATAACTGAGATCATCAGAAATGGGAATGATCGGCAACTACGTTCTCAGTGCCTTTACAATCGATCATCGCTAGATCGAACTCTTATAGGATTACCAAACATCGTATAATACGGGGGCTTACCATTGGCTTATTCATGAGGAACTAGATGGCACTATGATTTGTGTGTATGAATACTTTGTATCCCAATACATAGTGCCTAAATTTTCATAGTGCAAACACTATAGCCATTAATTCTTTTTTTGTAGTAGTGTATTTAAGTTGTGCACCAGCTATACTTCTACTTACACAATGGATGTAATAAGGATGTTTTTGATCATCTAATTGTGTAGGTACAGCTCCTAAGACATAGTTGGACGCATCAGTCATGACATCGAATGGTTTGGACCAGTCAGGAGCTTGTAGAATGGGTGTTTCTACCAACTTCTTCTTTATATTTTGAAAAGCTAGTTCACATTCCCTGGTCCACTCGAAGGGTACGTCCTTTTTCATCAGCTCTACTAATAGTTTGAAAATCTTCGAAAAGTTCTCTATGAATCTCCTATAGTAGCCAATGTGTCCAAGGAATGACCAAATGTCTCTAATAGTTTCCAGTTGATGGGTAATTCCTTGGATGACCTTGATTTTCTTAGGGTCTACCTCTATCCCTACCTGTGAACTTTATGCCCAAGTACTACACCTTCTTGGACCATTAAATGGCTTTTCTACTAGTTGAGCCTTAGATTAGTCTCTACACACCTTTTTAGCACTTTTTCTAACCAGTCCAAGGCTTGATCAAAACTTGCTCCATAGGTGGAGAAGTCATCCATAAAGACTTCCATACCATTTCCTATCTATTGCTGGACTATGATTAGAACTAAGCATTGAAATGTGGTAGGGGCATTGCACAAGCCAAATGGCATTTTCTTGTATGCAAACATTCCCCAAGGACTAGTGAATGTAGTTTTGGCTTGGTCTTTTAGGGCTATTTATATTTGGTTGTATTCGCTATAGCCATCTAGAAAACTATAATAGCAATGCCCTACAATTGTGTCCAAGACTTGGTGAACAAATAGCAAGGGAAAGTGATCCTTGAATGTTGCCATGTTTAATAGCCTAAAATCTATACACACCCTCCATTTGTCTCCCTTTTTAGGCATGATTACCAAGGGGCTAACCCATTCGCTATCAACAATGGCGTATATGAACCCAACCTTTAGAAGCTGTTTGATTTCTTCTTTTACTACTTGCTTCAACCTTGGGTTCAATTGCATTTGTGGTTGTTTTTGAGGCTTCATGGAGGAGTCAGTGTAAATCTTGTGCTGGCATATCCTAGGATTTATTCCAATTAATTTTGGATATGACCAGGCGAAGGATTTTGAACACTTATTTATTACCTTTAGCAGACTATATTTTTGTTGCAAAGAAAGTTTCATGTTGATGATTATTGATTTTCCATTTTTAAGGAACGTGTATTCCATACTAGTGCATAATGGTTTTAGCTCTAGGGGCTCTTATTTAAATTTCTTGGGAATTTCCAACTTCCCCCAATTGATGTTTTCTAAGTTTGGACTGGGAAGTTGGCAGTGGACTTGTTCTAAAGCATCAATGCTATCTATATAAGCGCAAGTCAAACCCTCAGTCAGTTCCATGCATAGAAGTGAGCTACTTTCTTGATTAGCTATTAGCCACTAGGTGTCTTCTTATCTTGTGGCTATTGCATACAGCCACCTTTGTATGTTGATCATTTGTGGACACTGATTACATGTAGGAAATGTTAAACTTTGCACAACCTATGATCTCTGCATGCAATTGCACCCTGTGTCACTGTACGCGATGCATGGAACCTTCCTCTTCTTGATCTTTCCAAAAGTTTTTTCCTTAGATATTTCTAGGAAAAGATCGCAAATACCTAGGCGTGCATCGATAGTGCTTAGCCATGTCCTTCCCATTATGATTGGGAAGTTCCCCTTGCTCTTATTCACTTGAATCTCTAGGAAGTTTGCTGGATACAACCACCCACAAACAATGGTAATAATGTCCTCCACTAATCCCAAGGGAATAGTGATGGACTGGTTGGCTAACTCTAAACAAAAATTACTCTTTTTTAATGGGGGTAGGTTCCTAGCCTTATAAATTTCTTGGGATATTAGGTTGACACCAGAAGCTAAATCCAAAAGCGCTTTGCATGGCTCATTCCCGGTGATTTGTAAGTATATTAGGGGACTCTTGGGATCAAATAATTTCCTAGGAAGGTGGCCAACTTTGATCCAATCAGTAACGGCATGTGTTAATATGACCGTATGCCTTCAATGCAGTGTTAAGTTTGAAGGGGGCTTTGAAGCTTTAGTTGATATGAAGGCATCCAAAGACTTAGCCACTTGGGATTGCAAGGGCTTGGTTGGATTGTTGGTTCTAAAGAAAAATATTTTTTTTTGTACGGTTGTCAGAACCAACAATAGGTTGAGGGTTAATAGCCCTTGTGGCATTGCGTTGTTGTGGATGAGTAGGGAGTTCACCTTTCATTGCTAGAGTAGGTGGTAATGGAGCTATCAGTGGGAGAGATGTGGCCGGATTGGAAGGATGGTATACTTTTGGAATGTCACCCCTAGGAGAGGAAGTCCTATAGTACTCACAGGCTCGGTAGTGATGTTGGGGAGTAACGTGAATAACAGAGTCATGCGGAGAGATTGGATGCTACACGTGGTATCCATATGGGTTAGGTTGCCAATAAGGATATTGTTGTCTTGGTGGTGGCATTCCCCATGATTGTGGGTACTTCCACTGTTGATGTTGCTTAATTGGTTGTGGTGGATTTCCACTTGGATAATACATTAAAGGTTGGTGGAATTTCCTTAGGTTACCTTGGGGATAAGGTAATTATTGGGATGTTTGCCATGTGTTTAAATGTGGATTAAGTGCATACACCCTAGACTCTTGTAAATGTGAGATTATAGGGCAACATCCCTTAGGATGGTCGTATTGATAGATCTCACATCCACTATCATCATCCGTATCTGAGTCCAAAACTTCTTCAATAATAGTAACTTTCCCCTTACCCTTGTTACATGCATTTTCTGCTTCTCTCTTTTTTCTTTTGTCATGATCACAACCTCACTCTCTAGACTCCTCTACTACTTTGATCATAGTTTGAAATCTACTATTCAAGGAGTCCCACATTTGGTCTACCTTTGCCGATACTTCTGATGCTAACTTTTGGATGGGCAAGGTTTTCCTATTCACCATCTCTTCAAGTGGTGACTCTTCCTCATCCTTACAAAATCTTACTCTCTTCTTTCGAAGAGAAGGATCTTGGTTATATTCCTTCACACTCTCTCTTTTTCATAGCTCACCTTCTTCCTTAGCTACTTGCTCTAGTAGCCTATGAATTTGATAAGACCTAAGCTTAGATAACCTCCCTTGAACATAAGTCCCAAGGGTTCTTCTTGTTTCATACCTAAGCCCATCTACGAGATTAATCCCACTGCGAATAACCATGGCCAGGACAATGATGTAGAAGTGCATAATAATAGCCCATGGCAGCATCCAAGGGTTCATAACTTCCTTGTTTCCATTCTTGGATTTGCTTTCACAAGTTAGACACCTAGGAGTACGTTTAGTACTTATCGTTGAACAATTCTAGCATAGTACTCCACCTACGAATGGATTCTGATTCTAAGGACCGGTACTAGCTTTTAGCTTCTTTTATTAGTGTCTGTGGGAGAAATTTAAGTTTTTTCCATTCTTTTTTTATGTTTTGCAAGGCACACATGTCATGAAATGCTTGTAAATGATTTTGAGGATTAGCGTTATATCCCCCTTCAAATCGTGGGATGTTATTCATGTCTAACCTCTTGATCATACTATCTTTTTGGTGCCTTGTTGGAACTCTCACGACCTCAGTGATATCTATCATGCTTTGTGTGGTGAGTAGAGGTTCATCATGATCATCTCATTCATAGCATCTATGGTGCCTACATGGTTCCCTACTTTCCATTCTTCTATGGCATGATTCCCAACAATGCCCTCATCCTCTGTCTTCGTTGTCGCATCTGTGACTTCCACTTTGTTTGCCCTTATCCTTGCAATCTATTTCTTTATGGCTACGTCTGAACATGGAAGGAGAGGGTGAAAGAGATGATGAAAGTGAAGAAGAAGGAAGACTGCCACCATGATGGTGTCTACTACCTTCTCTTCAGTGGTCTCTTCCTCAATCACGATTGTGATCAGAATACCCACCTTTGTCATGTGTTTTTGTTCCTTTTTTAGGCACTTTGTGTCTGTTAGTATAAGCACCTGGGTTGTGAATAGTAGAATGAAGGTTTTGATACACAACTCCTTTGCCAAAGTCAAGGGGAGGAACATTGTTATGTGGGTGATCACCTAAGGTAGGTTCATCATCCTCAATTTCACTTAAAATGTGGGGGCATCCTTGGATCATTTTTCCTTCAAAGACTTATGGTGTCTCTCATGTTGCAAATCCCTTTGATGTTGCACCTTTGTGGGATGATAATTTCTTGAATCATAGTTCTATGCAATGTATTCTATGTGCCAGTGTATCGTGCCTATTCGTGTGAGAGCACGAAGGAGCATAATTGGGACTAAACGATCGAGAGGTAACATTATGTTTCCTTCCAAGTCATGCCAATGCAATTGTTCATCTTGGTGGAGAATAAAGGTTAAGTAGGGTACATATTGATTAGGATAGATATATACCACACAAAATTGTTAAGGAACTGGCATATCAATGTCACGTGTGTCCTACCGCTGATTGCTTCTTGTGTTAGTCCTAGGTGGTGAAGTGCTTTGGTGCGAAGAAGAAGACATCTTGTACTTTTTAGTGTGCTATGTTCTATTATCTTTTTCTTAATCAACCCTAAGGGTTCGTTCCAACGATGTGAATGATTTCCTAAGTTCTACTTAGTGCACAAACAACTAAGTCCCTAGCGACGGTGCCAATGATGAGCGACGAGGTACCCCTATGCTCAACCATACGAATACGAGTGTTTCACGCATGATCTGGTCAAATTCCAAGGACTAAGTGCCTATGTGCCCTTGTGGAATAATGATGGGTTGATTAATTGTTTTCTTTCCAAACTTACTTGTATGTCACGATTGTATGGTTAAGTAAGCCTGAGGTATATGATTTTTATGGCTTTTAGGTGTTTTATATCCTACATTAATAAGGAGGAGAGAGAGAAGTAACTAGGTAACTAATCTAATTTAACTATTCATTAACTAATTTCTAAGTACTCCTAACACCAGTATCCATTCCCACTTGCTGTACACATCCTAAACTAGTGCAACACTACTGGGATTACCAAATGCTAATCGTTACTGGGTTACCAAGCGCTACACGCATGCTCAAAGCAGTCGTACTGAGTTCATTTAACTAAGAGAGTTGTAAGGTGAGAGAGATCATTAATTAACTATCAAAGAATTAAATAATAATTAACACTAATCAATCTAACCTATATGCTGCAAGGTTTATCATAAAGTTCATCTTTATTGCCATACACAAGTATGCTTAGGTACACAATGCTCGAATAAAGATCTGTTTGCTCTATGACTCCTATTGCAGGCACACAGAAATAATTCTAACTCTAGAGGGAAAAAATGGCAAGATTTTGGCTAAGGGACTAACTTCTAATTGTTGAGACCAAGGGTGCCACCTCTTATTTATAGGCAAGGAGATAGACCACCATATCAGGTATTCAACATTGCATGGTCAATCCGATATCACAGATGCGATATCATGGACACGATATCGCATATGCAATATCACGATTCATTAGTATAGTAGCATTCTTACTTATCTTCTCACACAAGAGACACCACAAGGGTTGGATGTTAGAAAGAAACAACAATTTCTCCACCGAGTTAAACATTTCATGAAAATTAATGAACACCTTTAGAAGGTGTGTTTCAATGGCTTGGTCCGATGGTGTGTTCCCGACATAGATCAATTGCGAGTTCTCCAAGACACTCATGAGGGCCCTTATGGGGGTCATTATGCTGGGAGACAAATAGTCATAAAATCTTACTTGTAGGATATTATTGGCCTACATTATTTTGGGATGCCAATCATTTTGTCCAATCTTGTGAGTGCTGCCAACATGATGGGGGAATGACTGCTAGAATGAAGTATCCATAATAATGGACTCAACCCTTAAAACCCTTCGACATATGGGGTATTGATTTTATGGGGCCTATTACACCGATGTCCAATAGAAAAAGTATACATTGTTGTTGCTGTTGATTATTTTACAAAATGGGTAGAAGCAACCACCATTACTAATTGTACATCATCTACCACTGCATGATTTTTTCAACAACAAATCATAAATAGGTTTGGCATGCCTCGTGCACTTATTTCTAATAATGGTACATGTTTTACAAGTGCGAATTTTCGGAAGTTGATGCAACACTTAGGGGTTGAGCATAAACTGATACACCATATCATCCTTAAGTGAGTGGTCAAGCCAAAGTCACCAATAGGAAAATCACAAAAATTTTGACACGAACCATTAGCAAATATAGGCGAGACTAGAGCATCAAACTGAACGATGCTCTTTAGGCCTATCACTCTACATGGAAACTTCCTATAGGATATTCTCCCTATGAGTTAGTGTATGATAAACTTCCAACACTTCCTATCCAAGCTGAGCTTCATACACTATCTACAACATGTGATCTTAACCTTGACCTTAGTCTAGCATAGAAAAAATGGTTAATGAATCTTAACTTTCTAGATGAAAACTGATTAGCTGCCTTGTCATCCAACAAATTGCACAAGGCCTTCAACAAACAATGTCATGACCTAAGAATTAGAAAAGTCAAATACCAACCACAAGATAGGGTTCTTTATTAGAATCCCACACATGTGCCACAACAAACTAAATTTTAAATGCTATGGGAAGGACCTTATATCATTCATGAAACTTTTCCTTTAGGGGCCATGATGATCTATAAACCTAGAAGCCCAGATAAGAAATTATTAGTTAACATCCAACAAACCAAACCTTTCCATGTGCCCAAAATGGCCAATACTAACACTACCTTTGTTGATGGACAACCTTGCTCATTATTTCAGATCTCCTCCTTCCAACTTAGTCATTGGGGAGATGGCCCCCAATGCTAATTATTCTAAGCCCTCAATTTCTTTTATCTTTTTTGTTTTTACACATTTTTTCATATTTACTTATTTTTTTTACACCATCGTTAACATTTTTAATATTTCTTTCTCTATTACCTTTTGTTTGATTTATTCTCACTTGTCACATAATAAGTGCTTATGATGATGGGTTGTACTTTAATGTTGTTAATTGATAATGTTTGGTTTTTACCTGTGACTTTTAATGTTGATGCTACAATATGGTTTCTTTTGATAAAATGGGAAATCAGTCCACGCCATTCATTCATCCATTCAACTCTATGGTCTCCCTTTATTTTGGAAATGTACTATCCCTTTTTCTAATCAAACTTATTAATGAATTTGTGGCTTGGTATTCTTCAAACCAAGGAAAGATTCAAATGGATTCAAAAGGGTGTGACTTCAAGGGGATTCGATGCATTTGTGCTAGCTATTCTCTTGGGTACTTGGATGTTTTTCATAGGTTTTTCACCATTTTTTTGTTAACTAATATTAGTAAGTCAAATGAATAAAATAAGTCTTTGCATGGTGTAGTTTCCACTTAAAAAGAAAGACTGGTGGGAATTCAAAGAACACTCCTTAGACATAACAAAGAAACATGGGCTACAAGAACTAGTTATGGCACTCAAAAGACATGTTACCCATGCTTGAAGGTTCCTTTTAACTAAGGCCCTTTCTCACTTCCTGCTTCTCTATTCTTCTCTTTTTGGGATGGCGTTTGCTCTGTGGAAGCATTTTTTTTGCTTCAAGAGGATGGGTTGGTCAAGTGTGTTGATGTGAGGTCACTGGATGTGGTTAGTTTTAATTTGGATTCGGACTGAATTTTATTAAGTCATCTTAACCACATAATACACAAGGGACTTTACATAACCTTGATTTTGACATTTCATTCCATTCTCTCTTCTCTTTCTGTATTGCTTCTCATATTCTACCTTATTGTCGATTTTATGATTACTCTATATCTTGGTCAACACATTGTTATTCTTTGGTAAATTCTTGTGGGTGAATTCTTAACTATTGTTTCCATATGTCATTACTAGAGCCTATGGACTCTTTGTTTTGTGGGTTTGTCAAGGCATAAATGGCATGAGCCTGCTTTAGGGAGGATCCATTGGCATTTCTTTTTAGTGCAATTGTTAAGTTCTTTCCCTTAAACATATCTCGCAATCAAATATTTTTCATTTCATCCCATCCATGACATCTATTTTTTTTCTCTTCCCTTCTATGCATTTTTATTAGCTTCACCATTTTTATTTCTCTTATCTTCCTTTCTCTTTCGTTTTTCATCCTATTACTACTGGAGGTTCACTCTTAGTCATGGGGGCCTGTAGCAAATTGTTCCATTCTATTACTTATCTCACCCCTACACCTTAGATGGTTATCAGTTACAAACCTATAACCTAGTATCTGCCATACCCACAACCTACCCAATGTGCTTCATATCAAGGCAAGGTATCAACTGCATTATATCTTATCTATCCTTGTTAATTCATGATTGTGTTATGTGTGCAAATGGTAATCACATGAACACTGGAAGAGGATAGGAGGGAGCACTCAGGATGGATAGGAGCAGGAGCATTTATATAAGGAACAAGCTTAGTCATGTAGCCATGGACGAACAATGGTGTGCACATTTTTAACATCGGCAGCAACACGTCTCATTTTCTTTTCTCTCTCTCTCTCTCTTAAAACTGTCAAATGAGGGTTTGGATGTCATCTACATACAATGTTCACCATAATGGTTATGAATACCAATGTTGTAATACATTTGTTGATCTGTTCACCGGGCATTTTAAGTCTCTCATTCTATGTCACTATTAGTTGTCGTTCAGTTAATAATATCATACCTTCCCAATATTTTGTAAGGAAATCAAGGAAAAGTTTTCATTCTATCATGGGGGTATGATGAGTCACCAAATAAGTGACTTGATATCAAACCCCCGATATCAGATACGTGATATTGGATTGGCCAAGCAACATCAGACACACAATGTTGGAGCCTATCTCGTTGTCTATAAATAAGAGATAGGAGCACTTGGTTTTGCATAGTATTTTTTTCGGTCCTTTAGCCAAACTCTTGCATTTTTTCTCTTTCAGAGTTAGAATTATTTCTAAGTGCCAACAATAGGAGTCATAAAGTGAATAGATCTTTATTTGAGCATTGTGTACCTGAGCACACCTTGTGTCTAGAAATAGATACAAACTTTCTGATAAACCTTGAAACATTCATAATAGCTTAACTATTGCATTTAATGTTATTTACTATTATTATATGCTCTCATTAGTTAATCAATGTTATTTCTATATAATTATTAATTATCAACGAATTAGCACACTTAGCACGACCACTTCGAGCATACATGGAACACTTGGTAACCCAGTAACAACTAGCATTTGGTAATCCCATTAATGTTACACTAGTTCAGGATGTGTTTGAAGAGTAAGAACAAATGTTGGTGTTAGGATTCGATTAACATGAGAGTTACAAAAACCCATTAGTTAACAAAATATTTTTCTTTCACACACTTAGGAGACCAAGATAAAAAATATAAAGAACATAAAAAAATCATATACCTTGAGTTTACTTAACCATACAGTTGTGCCTTACAAGTAAGCTTGGTAAGATAATGACTACATAACTCATCCTTGTTCTGTGTAGGTGCATAAGTACTTAATCCTCGGAGTTCAACTGGATTGCGCATGAACACTCATATTCGTATGGTTGGGCATAGGGGTACCTTGACACTCATTAGTATGGATATAAAAAACCTAGGGTAACTTTTGCTATTGGTATATCCTTTGATCATATCTCTTTTTAATAATTTATATTTGCTAATTAACCTATGTATGATACATACCTTAGCTTAATTAGGGGAAGGGGATAGCCAATTAAAGAACATGGTTGATGGAGTGCCACATCCACATTGCAATTGAAGTGGCACTCCTACACGTTACCTTAATGGAGATTGTCATTTTTTTTTTGCAATTGATGTTACATAGGTAATGAGGCATGATTCCTAGCCATTTTTACAACTACATGTTCCTACAACCATTACCTGTGTGTGGGTGGTGGAAGCTGTGTTTCTTTACCACATGACCGGTGAACGTTACACGTGGGTAGTAATTGCCATGGCCATTAAGCACAGGTGGTGGCTCCTCATGTGCTAGATCGATCCTTAAAAATTTCGTGGCCAAATGCAATAGAAGAGGGAAGAAAGAATGGAACAAAGAACATGAAGAAATTGAGAGAGAGGATACTATTGAAAGAACCACACTAGATTAGAATTTTTGTTTGTGCAAAAAATTGTGAAGAAAGAGTGTTAATGCTTTGTGGTAATTAACAACCAACAATGTTTTAAGATTGTGAAGTTGTTGCAATGCAGAGAAAATAGAGCAGGGTCATAACTTAGGTGATGTCTCATTTGTAATCTTCCTTATTTCTCATAAACTTATTTAAATTCAATTTGGTTTAATTGATTGCATTTATCTTTGGTTTAAGGTGAATATTGTTATTTAACTTATGGGTTATAGTTGTAAGTGTGGTGTTCTTAATTAAATCTAAGTCTAATCATTGGTTTTATGTCTTGATGATCTTTTGAGTAAATCATTCCTCCACGGGATGTGATTTGCACATTAGTCACATATGAGATGATAATTTCTACGATAAACGAAATGAAGATAAAGATTAAAGGTATCTAACATTGAATTTTTCTTGGCACATCAATATGAGCACCAATTATAATTTCATTCTTAACAAGAAATGGGTTTATGAAGCCTTACATTTTAAGAAGGTAAATGATCCATACTATCATTATGTCAAGATCGATATGCATGCATTAGACAATGTTGCTAATACTGGTGATGTTAACATCTTCCATAGCATTTCTTATATTCTGTTGTCAGAAAAGGATGGAGAAATGAGATTATAGTTTGAAGGTCATTTTCTTCAAATAGATGAAAAAAATATTATCGGTCATACATCATTAGTTGCACAATGTCCTAGAATTGTAAGAAAAAAATTGATTAGATAAGGGCATGGATGCATAATCCATAATTATAGGATTCAAATTTTGCTAAGTGGCCTTTCATGCCTAATTCTCCTATTAATGAGTTTAACATGGTAGGGTTGTTTACGATGGCATTTACAAGTCTTTTTCTTGAAGGAAAATGTGATTTTCCTGAACGAAGATCTAAAGATGTCAAACTACATGAAGATGCAAATCATCTTATTCACAACAAAGATGGTAGATTTCGACACTACAAGCATTTCAGGTAAATATTATTTCTCAATTTTTTTGTTATTTTTATTACTCAATATTTTTAAAACATTAAAGCAACAATGTGTAATTTATTTTTAGGTATTATATCTGTAACATTATTAGAATGAGATGAGCAATGAAATCTACCTCTATATTTTTTAAAAAAAATATTGTTGATGCACCCATAACCATTGAGGAACTACATGAGCAATTGCATAATGCTCCATCACATGTCATTGTTGACAATTTGATGTAATATGATACCTCTATTCGTGGTACATCATCTTATTGAAGAAAATGTAAAGCAAAGCTAACTGACATGGTGAATTAATTGCGAAAAACTACTATTTTTTTTTAATTTGAGTGCAATAGATCTCTATTAGCCTAAGTTACATAATCTAATGGAAGGAGATCCACTTGAAAACTCATTAAAACTCAAACATTGGAGGTAGAGCAATATCATAGAAACTCTATAAATAGTTGCAAAGTTCATGCATCATTGTCACATTGCATTTCTTAAGATAGTTTTAATGAATGAATTCCATGTTTTTGACTACTAGACATGATATGAGTAGCAGCATCGTGGATCTCCACATGTGCATGGTTTCCTATGAATACAAGTTGCTCCAAAGGTAGATGAACTTGACATAATGATCCTCACATCATGCGTAAGGCAAAGGAATTTTTTAATTCAATTACAAATGCATGGAATCCAAGATTTACAACTAGTGAACATCTAAATCATGTAAATTCTCATTTATCTTCTATGTTCTCTACACAAAGTTTTTTTGCTAATATTTCTTGAAATACGTAAATATTGATTTCTCTATTGTTATATTTTTCAATTTTTTTCCCACTTAGGCTTTATGTGTAAATATGTTGCATCATCCATGTGAGTTAACTGCTAAACAACTATAATGTATGGATCTAGAAACTGATTATGCTGAATTGCTTAATGCTATTCAAATACATACTGTCTCTGGTGCATTCTTAAGAAAACATAATGGCAAAGAATTTTGTAGGTACCACATTTCAATTGAATTGTTATTTCCTTACTATTTTCTCATCATTGCATTCATTTATATTAGCAGGTAAACTTTAATTTATTTTGGAATAAATATTATATAGATATTCAACTTCCATATCTTTCCATTCTAGGTATAATTTTCCTAGGTCATTATCTTTAGAATCCACTTTTCAAAGATATTTGAAAAATAATAATGAGATTACTTATTTTCTTCAAAGAAATGATTTGAGCCTTAATGTTCATAACAAAATGATGCTTTAGAGAAAGAGGGCAAATATAGATTTTCAACTAGTAATGTTAGGATATGTTGTCATAAAATATATCATGAAATATGCAGCTAAATCAAAGAAGAAATCACAATCTTTTCATGACATGTTATTGCAAATTTCAAAGTTAATGAATCCTCATAGGGATGCTTTATCAGTCTACAGAAGCCTCATGATGAATGTTGTTGTAGATAGAGACATTGGTGCTATGGAGGTTTATCACATGTTATATGAGCTTCCTTTGATAAACTGCAGTTATGTTTTCCACACACTCAATGTTTCTTTAGAGGTGTACAGAAAAGTTTAAATTAATTTAGATAAAACTAATGAAGGTAGAAACTACACAAATCGTATCAGAAACATCTGCTTCCAATGAAGGGTGTATCATTGATGTAGGCTTTTAGAGAGAAAAATTACAACATGAAGAATAAGAACAACCCAAATTAGAATTCACATCACCCGGAGCCAAATGATATTGTGAGATATTATCCCAAGTTTCACATCACACTGAAGTAAGGGGAACAAAAATGAATTGAATACTGTTGGACTATGTTTTTGTTGCATTATCCATTTAAAGATGTCAAGCGAGATCTTGGCTTTAATGATGAGGAGATTGAAATGAAATGGTTGTCCATTTAACATATGTATGTAGCATCAAAGATTAATACTAAAGGAGAATTATAGTGAGCTTTGGAGAAAGAAAGACAATTTGTAGATGTAACTTCCAAGTGCAAGATCATGAAGAATATGATTTTGAAATTATCAATTATCATCTCTTATCAACAAGTCATCTTCAAAGAACAAAATTGAAGATGCTTTGTGATGAGAGCAGTTACTCTAACAGCTATTCTAATTATTAGAGTAGTTACTTTAGTAATTACTCTAGCAGTTACTCTAATTATTAGAGTGGTTACTCTATTGGTTACTCTAGCAGTTATTCTAATTATTATAGTGGTTACTCTAATGGTTACTTTAGTAGTTATTTTAATTATTAGAGTGGTTACTCTAGTGATTACTCTAGTAGTTGTTCTAATTATTAGAGTGGTTACTCTAGCGGTTACTTTAGTAGTTATTCTAATTATTAGAGCGGTTACTCTAATTATTAGAGTAGTTGCTCCCAAGTCTATAAATACAATGCCTGGGTGCACAACTGGGAGGAAGTCTTTTAGTAATCAAGTAGCAAAACTCTTGTAGTCTGTTTGAAAGTTAGAGTATTTTCCAAGTGCCCACAACATGAGGTTTAAGTATGGACAGATCTTTATTCAAGCATTGACGTACTTGAGCACACCATTGTGTTGGCGATAAAGACGAGCTCTTTGATTCATCTTTGTAGCACTTGAGATTTATTTTTTTATGCATTTCTTTTATTTTATTTTCTTATGCATTTATTTTATTTTATGCACTTTACATTTATGTTATTAGCACAACAATTCATTTTGATCACTAGGTAAATCGTTAAATTACATAAGCACGACCGCTTCGAGCATGTGTGTAATGCTTGGTAACCCAATAACGATTAGCGTTTGGTAATCCCAATAGTGTTGCACTAGTTTAGGATGTGTACAGCAAGTGGGAATGGATGCTGGTGTTAGGATTAGTTAAAACTTAGTTAATGAGTAGTTAAGTTAAATTAGTTACTTAGTTACCTCTCTCCTTCCCTACTAGCGCAAGAACTAAAAATATTAAAGCTATAAAAATCATATGCCTCAAGCTTACTTAACCATACAATCATGACATACAGGTAAGCTTTGGAAGACAACGATGAACCAACCCATCCTTATTCCACAAGGGCGCATAAGCACTTAGTCCTTGGAATTCAATCGGATCATGTGTGAAATGTTCGTCTTCGTATGGTTGAGCGTAAGGGTACCTCGCTGCTCATCATTAGAATGAATCCTTAGGGTTGGTTGAGAAAATAATAAACAAGAATACATTGCACATTGAACAGACAAGTATGTCTCCTTCTTTGTACAAAAGCATCTTACCGCCTAGGTCTGAAACACAAAACAATCGACAATGTAATATACATGACATTGATCTGCCATCCTGTCAACAAGTTTGAGTGGTATAAATTCATCTTGATGAGTATATACCAAACTTCACCTTTATCCTCCATCAAGATGAACAGCTACGTTGGCAAGACTTAGAAGGTAACATAGTGTTACCTCTTGATTGTTCAATCCCAAGCATGCTTCTTTGTGGTCTCACATGAATTGGCATGCAGCAAGTACATGCAAAATACATTATGCAAGACCATGACTCGAGAGAATACCATCCCACAGATGCACAACATCAAAGGGAGTTGCAACAGGAGAGAAATCATAAGTCTTTAAAGGGTAAGTAATTCCAAGATGTCCCACACATCTTAAGTGAAAATGAGGGTCGTGAACCTACCTCAGGTAGTCACCAATACAATGATGTTCCTCCCCTTGCCTTTGGCCAAGGGGTTGTGTATTAGGACCTTCATTCCACTATTCATAACCAAGTTTTGATACCCATGGGCACAAAGGGTCTGAAAAAGGGACACGAACTCGTGATAAAGGTGGACATTCTGATCGTAATCATGATTAAGGCCGAGACTACCGAAGAGAAGGTAGCAGACACTATCATGGTGACAGTTCTCCTTCTTCTTCACCTTCATCATCTCCTTCATCCTGTCCGTCAGTATCTAGACACAATCATTAAAAAAAAGATCATGGGGATAAAGGTAGGCAAAGTGAAAGTCATAGATGAAATAGCTAGGAAAGGGGACAAGGGCACTCTAGAGAGTCATGACATAGAAGAAGGGAGAGTAGGGAACAACGTAGGCATCATAGACGACCTAGATGAGATGATCATGATGAGCCTCTCCTCACTACTCAAAGTATGTTAGACATAATTGAGGCTATTAGAATTCCAACAAGGCATCAAAAAGATAGTAGGATCAAGAGATTAGATATGAACAACATCCCACAATTTGAAGGGGGATACAACGTTGATCCTGAAAATCATTTACAAGAATTTTGTGATGCGTGTGCCTTAAAGAACATAGAGAATAATTGGAAAAAAGTTAAGTTGTTCCCGCAAACATTAGTTAAAGAAGCAAAAAGTTGGTATCGGTCTTTAGAATTGGAATTCATTCGTAGGTGGAGTACTATGTTAGAACTATTTAATGATAAGTACCAAACGTACTCCCAAGTGTCTAACTTGCGAAAGCAAATCTAAGGCTAGAAACAAGAAGGACATGAACCCTTGGATGCTGCCATGGGCTAATACTATGCATTGTTACATTGTTGTCCTGGCCATGGTTATTCATAAAGGGATCAACTACACCATCTCATGGATGGGCTTAGGCATGAAATGAGAAGAACCCTTGGGACTCTTGCCCAAGAGAGAATATCCGAGCTTAGGTCCCATCAAATTCAAAGATTATTATAGTAAGTTGCTAAGGAAGAAGGTGAGCTACAGAAGAGAGAAAGTGCAAAAGAGTATAACTAAGATCCTTCCCTTCAGAAGAGGGGAGTAAAATTTTGTAAGGATGAATAAGAGTCATCACTCGAAGAGATGGTAAATATGAAAACTTTGCCTATCCAAAAGATAACATCATAAGTTTTGACAAAGTTAAACCAAATGTTGGATTCCCTAGACAATAGATTTCAAACTATTCTTAGAATAGTAGAGGAGTCTAGAAAGCAAGGTAGTGAGAAAAGAAAAAAGAAAGAGGCTAAACATGCACATAGCAAGGGTAAGGGAACAGTTGCCATCATTGAAGAGGTTGTGGATTCGAAAATAGACAATGATAGTGGATGGGAGATATGTCAATATGACCATCTTAAGGGATGTTGCCCTATAATCTCACATTTGTAGGAGTCTAGGGTGTATGCACTCAACCCATGATTAAACAAAAGGCAAACACCCTGAAAGTTACCTTATCCTCAAGGTAACCCAGGGCATTTCCACCAACCCTTAACATATTATCCTAGTATAACTCCACCACAACTAATTGAGCAATATCAATAGTGGTAGCACCCACAATCATGGGGAATGCCACAACCAAGGCAATAGTATCCTTACCAGTAACCTGACCCGTATGGATATTACATGCAGCAGCCAATCTTTCCAAGTGATTCTATTGGTCATGTTACTCCTCAACCTCACTACCAAGCCCGTGAGTATTATGGGACTCCCTCTTCTAGAGGCAATATTCCACAAGCATATCATCCTTCTAATCTGACAACATCTCTTCCACCAACAACTCCACTACCACCTGCTCTCGCAATGCAAGGTGAAATCCCTACCCAACTGCAACAATATAACACCATGACGATTGTTAACTCTCAACCTACTATTGGTTCCAACAACCATGAGAAGCTGTGATATCATGTATGTGATATCACGTACGTGATATCGCATCTGCGATATCGTGTCCACCCCCACAATATCACGTGCAGGATATCGTGGCCCACCGCAATGTCTATAAATAAGAGACGGCTTTCCTTATTTTAGGCACTTAGACTTAGACCCTTAGCCAAACTATAGTAGTTTTACCATTCTAAAGTTAGAATAATTTCCATGTGCCCGCAATAGGAGTCTTAAAGTGAATGAATCTTTATTCGAGCAAATTGTACCTGAGCACACATTTGTGTACAGCAATAAAGATGAAGGTTCTGATAAACCTTGCAGCATATGGGCTAAGCTAAATAGTAATTAATTATTTTTAAATGTTTAAATTCTTTCCTAGATAATTAATCTCTCTCAACTCTTGACTTTCCCAATCAAGTGCACTCAGTACAACCGCTTCAAGCAAGTGTGTAATGCTTGGTAACCCAGTAACGAGTAGCATATGGTAATCCCAGCAACATTGCATTGGTTCAGGGTGTGCATAGAAAGTGGGAACGAATACTAGTGCTAGGAAAATTAGAACTTAGCTAGTAAATAGTTAATGAAAGTTAGTCACTTAGTTCTCTTCACCTTTTCCTCATTAGCATAAGACATTAAAAAGATAAAACATATAAAAATCACATACCTCAAGCTTACTTAACCATACAATCATGACAATACAAGTAGGTTTGGGAAGACAATGATTGATTAACCTTAAGTGTTCCATTAAGGCGTATAAGCACTTAGTCCTTAAAGTTTGACCAAATCGCACGTGAAATGCTCGTATTTGTATGGTTGAGTGTAGGGGTACCTCGCCACTCATCATTGGCACTGTTTCTGGGGAGTTAGTTGTTTGTGCGCTACGTAGAACATAGGAGATCCTTCATATCATTGGGAAGCTAGAATGAACCCTTAGGATTAATTAAGAAAAGATAAGACAACGGTAAACAGCACACTAAACAAGACAAAAATATCTTCTTCGCACAAAAGCACTTCACTACCTAGGAACAACATGAGAGACAGTCGGTGGCACAACACACATAACTAAGATCTGCCTTGTTCCTCAACAATTCTGTGTGGTATATATTCATCATGATGAGTATGTACCTAACTTTACCTTTATTCTTCATCAAGATGGACAACTACGTTGGAGAGACTTGGAGGGTAACATAGTGTTGCCTCTGGACCGAGTAGTCCCCAACATGCTCCTTCATGTTGTCTTATAAATAGGCATGTCATAGTTATATGTAGAGTATGTTGCATGCGACCATGACATAAGGGACTACCATCCCACAGAAGTGCAACATCAAAGGGACTTGCAACAGGAGAGATATCATACATCTTTGAATGGTAAATGGCCCCATAACATCTTGCATCTTTTAAGTGAAATTGGAGATGGTGAACCAGTTTCAACAGGTTCCCCACCAAATGATGTTCCCCCTCCTAACGATGATCAGGAGGTGGTGTATCAGAACCTACACTCCATGGTTCACAACCCTGGTTCTGATCCCCATGAACACAAAGTGTTCAATGAGGGAACACAAACACACAATAAGGGCAGACATTCTGATCGTGATCATAATCATGGTCGGGACCACAGAAGAGTGTTGGCACATTTGGCCATTCTATGGAGCAGTCTTGATTTGAAAACTAAAAACTCATGGGATCAATATTGGTAAGCCTCTTGCTTCATTTTCAATAACTCACAAAGGTCAAGTCATGCTTCTAAGGTTGTTGGCAAATCAAAGTTCAATTGGTTAAGAATTTGTGGTGTGGTTCTAAATCAAAGTCTGAATGAGATGATAAGATTGCTATGGGTGTAATTTTGGGGCAAAAACTGGCTTTTGGAAAATTTGCTGCCAGAGCTCAAATGAATTTCGGTGGAAACGTTGGAATACCATTCTCAAAAATATTTCAAAAAATATATATTTTTTAGTTTTACGCCCTTTTGTAGGCTCCTGATTTTGGCATAGTCGTTGAATTATGATGGTGTAATCGTTGGAGTTCATCCGCGCTTGCTGCATTCAGGGAAAAAATGCTAAAACCCTCACTCACGCAGTTGTTGGAACCCAGGAAAAGCCTGAAACCCTTGGATTGGAGCGCCAGTGCTGAAGATCATCCTTGGAGCACCGCTGCTGCTACTGATACAAGCGCCGCTGTGAGTGGAGCCGATCTGCCTTTTGTCAGTGTTTGAGTTGGCACGCGCGCTAGTCTGTGCGCCGTTGCTGGCTGTCGCGAAAGCGCCTGCGCAGAAGGCAGAAATGGCAGGGGAGTGTTGTGCGTCGGCGACGAAGGAGGATGGACCGGCGGAAGGAGAGAAGCCTTTGTTCTGTGCGCAGCGGCCACTGTTCTGTGCATGGAGGCCACTACGGCTTCGGTAATGGCCAGATCTGGCTAAGAAAGGCACAGATCTGGCCGATGGAGGCGCGGATCCGGCAGGCGAACAAAGGCAGGCGAGGACTGCAACAACGGCAATGGCACCAACACAACATGTGATGGCAGCAGTCAGGAAAGGGGGGCCTCCGAAAATAGCACCATGTACAGAAAACCCCCAAATCTGAACCTGCATTTTTTTGTGTTCTGTCCCGCGCGTAAAGGTCTGGCTACGGTTGCACTGCGGAAATCAAAGAACAGAGATCAAAGAATAAAAAACAAAGGGCAGAGAACAAGCAGGCGTGTTTCTAGCTCGTCCCTGCAAGTTTCGAAAAATTTGTGCAGGTTACTTCATCGCTAAACAGGGCTTTTTCTTCCGAAAGATTTATTTCAAATTTTAGGCGGTATGTCATTCACTCCTCCTGCAACTTACCTTCCAAAACAGCAGCCATGTCCAACGCCGATGCATCCGGCATCGCATACCAGTCCGATGAATACGGCAACAAAGACACAGAGTCATATCAAGACAGGTATCCGGAGATATTTTGGACCGATGCTGGTAAACCGAAGTTGCAGTTTATTAAATAGAATTTTAAAATTTGAAATAATTCTTAAAACCATATGCGCTAAGTATGAAGCCCCAGTTATAAACTTACCTTTTTTAATTATCTTAAGACTTCAAAAACATTATTATTTAAAATATTATGTAACTTACTACCTACAAATATTTGTAATATTAATATTAACATGTTTATAATATTTTAATATTTATAGTATAGATATAACTTCCAAAAAATATGGTTAAAATGGAATATAAATTAACCAACAATATATATATGTAGATATATATATATATGTATATCCATAGCATGAAGTACTCATTGTATGAAGCCTTGATTTAGAGACTTACCTTCAATTATTCCAAGCCATAACAAATATTATTTTAAAATTATTACCCATTATAAATATTAATTATTCCATTTAAATGATACATTACATTAATGTTAGCATAACTTCCTAACTCCCTAACTACATAACTTTCTCCTAACTTGTTGGGCAAGTAATTTTCTAATTGGTTAGTCAAGTTACTTGGGAGAGAAGTTAGGTGAGATATTTTTAAAATGTAACTTCCCTACCTACCTTGGAGCCCTATAAAAAGGCTTCAAGCGTCAAGGAGGAGGATGATGATATCATCACTTCACACATCACACTTGGGGTCTCATACATCACATTTTGAAGGCTACTAGTTAGCACTTGGGCTCTCACTTGGAGACAATTTGAGTCTTGGGGAGAAGAGCATTTTGTAAAGAAGAAAGTGTGAACGATTGCTTGCAAGATGGCTTGCTAGAATAAAGATTTTAGCCTCTTTGTCATGGTCCTGTGAGTTATGTATTTTATTTTTTGTTTTGTTTAAATTATTTAGCTAGTGGTTTAGATAGTATCATCCTTGGCAAGTAATTTTGGGATTTTTAGATTGCTCTTATTGTTCTTGTTGCCCGATAGAAATTTCTATTAAAATTTTGCCATAGAAGTGTTTGTGTTTAAAAGCCTTAAGAGCATTTTAGTAGTAAATTTTGTTATTTTGCAACGTATGCGAACTGCTATTGGGATTGTTGTAAGAGAGCCTTTGTTTGTAGTCACGCCATTGAACAATTCAGTAGTCGAGAGGGTTCAAAAAATCTTTGGTATTTTGATGGGACCAGAATAGCTTCTTTTTATTTTTAAAGTGAATTCCTGTGGTATTTCAATCAGAAATTGTCAAGTCTTTCAAAGGTTCTGTTTGAATGAAATTGTTGACATCTATTATCTAGTCAAAATGGAGTCTCGTACGTGGTAGTTTACGCCGCAATTTTTGGTAGCATAGTAGGATTGTCTTGAAGAAATTGCTTATTTGAGCCTTGGAAGTTTGAACAATTCGTAGATATTGAATTTGGGATAGCTTTATTGCGAAGTGTTTGTTCGTGTCATTTTACCTTGTTTAAATATTTGAGGTCTACACAAATCTGCTTTCTTTTCTTTTCTTCTTATTTCCATCGAATCTTGCTCTATTTCTAGTTTTCTTGTGGAAGTATCTCTTTCTCTAGGGAAAATTACGAGTAGATTGCGGAGTTGTGTTCAAATGTTTTTGCAAAATTTTATTTGTTACAAGTAGGTATTATAAGGACCGCATAGACTAGGTAGTTGAACAAAATAGGAAAGTTTCAACAACTCACAGTATTTGGCAAAGTTGGCTGAATCTCTTTAAAGTAAGTCATTTGTAGTTTACACACAACGCAATTGTTACATTTCTCACAACCGCATGCCACAACAGCACACACACATACTCACATTAACTACTGAGTTTATTTGGAGGTATCTGGGCCTTGGTGTTGCCAGAGACCAGCAGGCACCTAAATCCTGTTCGAGGACACTCGTTGGCGATCGCGTCCCAAACGGTCGCCAACAAAGAGAAGGTATAAAACATCATCATGGCGATGGTTCTCCTTCTTCTTCACCTTCATCTTCACATTCACCCTCTCCTTCAGTATCAGGACACAGTCATAAGGAGCCTAACCATGAGGATAAAGGTAAACAGAGTGAGAAACCTCGACGAGAGAGTTGAGAACAAGGACAAGGGCACTCTAGAGAATCACGACATGGAAGAAGGGAGAGCAGGGAACTATGTAGACATCATAGACGCTATGAATGAAATGACCACGAAGAACCCCTACTTGCTACCTGAAGCATGTTAGATATCGTAGAGGCCATAACAATTCCCACAAGGCACCAAAAAGATAGCAGGATCAAGAGGTTAGACATGAATAACATCCCATGATTTGAGGGGGGATACAACGCTAATCCTCAGAACTACCTACAAGCATTTCACAATGCATGTGCCTTACAGAACATCGAGAATGAATGGCAAAAACTAAATTTGTTCCCAAGGACACTAGTAAAAGAAGCGGAAAGATGGTACCGGTCCTTAGAACTGAAATCCATTCAAAGGTGAAGTACGATGCTAGAATTGTTTAATGATAAATACCAAATGTACTCCTGAGTGTCTAACCTACAAAAGCAAATCCAAGGATGGAAGCAGGGAAATGATGAATCCCTAGATGCTTCCATGGGCCATTATTATGCACTATTACATTGTTTCCCTAGCCATGGTTATTCGTAGTGGGATCAACTATGCCATCTTGTAGATGGACTTAAGCATGAAACAAAGAGAACCCTTGGAATGTATGCCCAAGGGAGATTATCATAGTTTAGGTCCCATCAGGTCCATAGATTACTAGAGCAAGTAGCCAAGGAAGAAGGGGAGCTACATAAGAGAGAAAGTGAAGAAGAGCACAACCACAAGCCTTCCCTCCGAGAAAGGGGAGTGAGATTCTGTGAGGAGGAGAAAGAGTCACCATTCAAAGAGATGGTAAATAGGAAATCCTTCCCGCTCCAAAAATTGACAACGGAAGTGTCAACAAAGGTAGACCAAATGTGGGACTCCCTAGATAGTAGGTTTGAAACTATTCTTAAAATTGTAGAGGAGTCTAGGGAATGAGGTAGTGACTATGAAAAAAAGAAAAGGAGAGATGTGGACCATGCATGTAACAAAGGTAAGGGTAAAATGGCCATCACCGAAGAGGTTATGGATTCTGATACAGACAATGATGATGGGTGTGAGATATGCCAGTACAACCATCCTAAGGGATGTTGCCCAGTAATCTCATATGTACAAGAGTCTGGGGTGTATGGACTCAACCCACGACTTAACAAACGGCAAGCACCCTAATGGTTAGCTTATCCCCAAGGTAACCCAAGGCAGTTCCACCAACCTTTAATGTATTATCCATGTGGAAGTCCACCACAACCTATTGAGCAACACCAACAGTGGCAATACCACAGTCATGGGGATGCCACCGCCAAGGTAATAATACTCTTACTAGCAACCAGATCCATATGGCTACTACTTGCAGTAGCCAATCTCTCTACGTGACTCTGTTGGTCAGGTTACACCACAATGTCACTACCAAGCTTAGGAGTATTATAGGACTCCTTTTCCTAGGAGAGAAAATCCATAGACATACCATCCTCTAAACCCATTCACAACTCTCACACTGATAGCTCCATTACCACCCACTCCATCAATGCAAGGGGAACTCCCCACTCAACCATAGCAACACAATGTCACGAGGGTTGTGAATCCTCAATCCGTAGTTGGTTTGGACAACTTTATGAAGAGAAGGCCTTTCTTCCAAACCAATAGTCGAACCAAGCCCTCACCATCACAAGTCCTTGAACATCTAAACACATTCCTATTAAATCAGGCTTCAAAGCCCCCTTCAACACTTAAATCAAGCTTAACGCACACGGTTATGTTAACACATGTCATTACTAATTGGATTAAGGTAGGTCACCTTCCTAGAAAATTCTCTAATACTGGAAGCCCTCTAATCTATCTCCAAGTCATTGGGAATAAACCATCTAAAGATCTTCTGGACTTAGGTTCCAAAGTCAACCTAATATCACAAGAGATATACAAAGTTTGGAACCTGCCTCCATTAAGGAAGAGTAACATTCGACTTCAGCTAGCTGACCAGTCCATCACTATTCCCTTGGGATTTGTGGAGGACATCGTTACCACTATGTGTGGGTGGTCGTATCCAGATGATTTCCTAGTGATACAAGTAAACAATGGTAAGGGGGACTTCCCAATAATAATGGAAACGGCATGGCTAAGTACTATAGATGCATGCCTAGGAATCCATGATCTTTCCCTAGAAATATCCAAGAAGAACAGTTTTGGAAAGATCAAGAAGAAGAAAGTTCCATGCATCGCATACAGTGACATAGGGTGCCATTGCATGTAGAGATCATGGGTCATGCGAATTTTAGCATTGCCTGCATGCAATCAGTGTGCACAAGACATTAATATACAAAAGTGCCTATATGCAGTAGCCACACAACAAGAAGACACCCAATGGCTGATAGGTGATCAAGAGAGAAACTCACTAACATGCATGGAACTAATTGAGGGGATAACTAGTGCTTACATTGAAAGCATAGATACACTGGAGCAAGTTCGTTGCCAACTTCCAAACCTTAACCTTGAAAACATCAACTGGGGGAAGTTGGAAATTCCTGAGAGATTTAAACAAGAGCCCCTAGATTTAAAACCATTGCCCACCAGTCTGGAGTATATGACCCTCGAAAATGGAAAATTAGTGATCGTCAACGTAAGACTTGTTCCCAAAAAAAAAAAGACTGCTGAAAGTGATAAAAAAATGGTTAGAAGCCTTTGCTTGGTCACACCCCAAGTTAACTAGAATAGATCCTAGGATATGCTAGCATAGGATTTACACAGACCCCTTTATGAAACCTCGGAAGCAACCNGCTAGCATAGGATTTACACAGACCCCTTTATGAAACCTCGGAAGCAACCACAGAGGTGATTGAACCCAAAATTGAAGCAGATAGTAAAAGAAGAAATAGAATAACTTCTTAAGGCTAGGTTGATATATCCCATTGCTAATAGCGAATGGGTTAGCCCTCTGGTGATCATGCCTAAAAAGGAAGAAAAATGGAGGGTGTGTAAAGATTTTAGGCTACTGAACATGGCAACATTTAAGGATCACTTTCCATTACCATTCATTGACCAAGTCTTAGACACCATAGCAGGGAATCACTATTATAGTTTTTTGAATGGCTATAGTGGATACAACCAAATACAAATAGGACCAGAAGATCAAGCCAAGACAACATTCACTAGTCCTTGGGGAACATTTATATATAAAAAATGTCGTTTTCCTTGTGCAATGCTCCTTCCATGTTCCAACGCCTAGTTCTAAGCATATTCCAACAGCAGATAGGAAACAGAGTGGAAGTCTTCATGGACAACTTCTCCACTTATGGAACAAGCTTTGATCAAGGCTTGGACTGATTAGAGCAAGTGCTGAAAAGATGCGTAGAAACCAACTTGAGGCTCAACTGGAAGAAAAGCCATTTGATGGTCCAAGAAGGCGTAGTGCTTAGGCATAAGATTTCACATTCAGGAATAGAGGTAGACCTAGATAAAGTTAGGGTTATCCAAGGAATCACCCGACAACCAGAAACTATTAAAGACATTTAGTCATTCCTTGGACACACTGGCTACTATAGGAGATTTATTGAGAACTTCTCCAAGATTTCCAAATTGTTGGTAGAACTAACAAAGAAGGATGCACCATTCGAATGGAGTAGGGAATGTGAACAAGCATTCCAAACTCTGAAACAAAAGCTTGTGAAAACTCCCATCCTTTAAGTCCTTGACTGGTCCAAACTATTCCATATAATGACTGATGTGTCTAATTACGCCTTAGGAGCTATACTTACATAGTTAGATGACCAAAAACATCCTTACTACATTCACTATGCAAGTAGGAGTATGCATAACTTAACTACACAACTACGGAAAAAGAATTAATGGCTATAGTATTTGCACTGGACAAGTTTAGGCACTATGTGCTAGGTTACAAAGTGTTTATCCATACGGATCATAGTGTAATTAGGTTCCTCATGAACAAGCCAATGGTTAGCCCTCGTATTATACAATGGCTAGTAATCCTATAAGAGTTCAATCTAACGATGATTAATAGAAAGGGTGCCGAGAACATCGTTGCAGATCATTTATCTCGGTTGCACTGGGACAGCAAGGAGGATGAATATGTAATGTCCGATCATTTTCTTGATGAAGCCCTCTTTGCCAGTGTAGTAAATAACCAACCCAAGGAGACGAATTGGTATAGTAGCATTCCCACCTATCTCCTTACCCAAAAAACACCACAGGAGCTGGACTTTAGGAAGAAACAATAGTTTCTTCACAAAGCTAAGTACTTCATAGAGATCAATAGACAACTTTACAAAGTGTGTCCTGATGGCTTGGTTCGATGGTGCGTGCCTGAGGTGGACCAACTAAGAGTTCTCCAAGATGCTCATGAGGGCCCTTATGGGGGTCATTATGTAGGGAGATGAATGGCTATTAAGATATTTCTTGTAGGATATTACTGGCCAACATTATTTCGAGATTCCCATCAATTTGTCCAATCTTGTGAGCGTTATCAATGTGATGGGGGAATGACTGCTAGAATGGAGGGTCTATAACAATGGATTCAACCTTTAGAAACCTTCGACATTTGGGGAATAGACTTTATGGGGCTCATTATACCAATGTCCAATGGAAAAGCTTACATCATCGTTGCTGTAGGCTATCTAACAAAATGGGCTGAAGCAGCTGCTATTACAGACCGTACATCATCTACAGCTACACAATTTGTGCAACAACAAGTCATAAATAGGTTTGGTATGCGACGTGCACTTATCTTGGATAATGGAACACACTTCATATGTGCAACCTTTCAGAATTTAATGCAATGCTTAGGGTTTGAACATAAATTGACTACACCTTATCACCCCCAAGCTAATGGCCAAGCTAAGGTCACTAACTGGGAGATCACTAAAATATTAACAAGGACAATTAGCAAGTATATGTGAGATTGGAGCACTAAACTGAATGATGTTCTCTGGGTATACTGCTCCACTTGAAAACTCCCTACAAGCTATTCTCCTTATGAGTTAGTGTACAGAAAACTTCCAAAGCCTCTAATTCAAATCAAGCTCTGTACACTATCCATGGCTTGTGACCTCCACCTTGACCTGGATCTAGAAAAAAAATAAAGGTTAGCAACTCTAAACGTGCTAGACGAGAAGCGATTGGTTGCCCTGTCATTAAATGAGTTGCACAAGGCACATAACAAGAAATGTCATGACTTGAAAATTTGAAAGGTTAAGTACCAACTAAGAGATAAGGTCCTCTACTAGAACCCCACACATGTGCCACAATGCACAAAATTTCAAACATTGTGGGAAGGGCCTTACATCATTCATACAACCTTTCCTTCAGGGGCCATGACCATATACAAACTTGAGAGCCTTGAAAGCGACTACTGGTCAATGTGCAACAAACTAAACCCTTCCATGAACTTAGAACAGCTAGTGCACATGATACCTCTGCGAGAGGATGACCTTGCTCATTATTTCGAATCTCCTCCTTTCAACTTAGTCATGGGGGAGATGGCCACCTATGTTGATCATTTGAGGCCCTCGGTTCATTTTTGAGTTTTTATTTTACACATTTTTGTTTTACAAATTTCTTTAACTATTTTTGTTTTTTTTTTTTTGCAACATCATTTAGAATTTTTCATTTATTTGCATGTTTATTTATTTTATTAGGTTTGTCACCTAATAAGTGCTCCTGATGGTGGTATGAACTGTATTCTATTAATTGCTGATGTTTGGTTTTTGCCTTTGAGTTATAATGTTGATACTAAGGTATGGTTCTTTTGATATAATAGGTAATGAGTCCACATCTCCCATGCATCCATGAATTTCTATGATCTCTCTTGACTTGGAAATGTATAGTCCCTTCCTTTAAATAATAGAACTATCAATGAATTGGTGACTAGGCATTTCTCAAACTATAGAAGGACTCAACGATTGAAAAGGGTGTGACTTCAAGGGGATTTGATGCATTTGTGCTAGTCATTCTCTTGGGTGCTTGGATGTTTTCTTCTTGGGCTTTCCTTAGCCATTCCGATGTTGCTCCATTATCGGGAAGCTGAGCTAATAAAAATAATAAGTATTTCCATGGTGTGGTTCTCACGCAAAAAAAAAAAACACACACACACACACACACACACACATACACAATGAGAATTCAAAGCACACCCCTTAAATGAAATAATCATCTAGGCTACAAGCACTAGTTATGGAACTAAACAAACATGTTCCCTCTAACTAAGGCCCTCTCTTGCTTCCTACTTTTCTATTTCTCATTCTTCGGAATGGTGGTGACTCTTTGGCAGAAGCATTCTTGCTACTTCAAGTGGATGGCTTGGCCAAGTGTATTAATGCAAAGTCACTGAATGTGGATTTTTTGAGGCTGGATTTGGAATGAGATCTACTCAGTCACATTAACCATACATACACAAGGGGCTATACACCACCTTGTCCTTAGGACTCCATTCCATTCTCTCTCCTCATCATTCTTTTCTCCATTTTTCAACTCATTGTCGGTTGTATCAATAGTCCATATTTTGGTTGATGCATTATTTTCCTTTTGGTAAATTATTGTGGTTAAGACTTTAATTCTTGCTTCCAGATGGCATTTCCAGAGCCTACAGACTCTTTGAATGTGGGATTGTTAGGGCATTAAGGGTATGTGGCTACTTTGGGGAGGACCCACTAGCATTCCTACTTGGTGCATCAGTTAACTTCTTTCCTTTAAACATTTTTGTAATCAACATTTATTTTGTTCATTTCCATCTCTCACATCCATTTCATCGACGTTAGCATTGTTTCTTTTTCTCCATCTTTCTTATTCCTTATCTTTTTCCATTCTATCGCTACCGAAGGTTCGCTCTTAGTCATGGGGGTCTTGGTCCAATTTTTTTGATTTTCTCCTAACCCCTACACCTTGGGTAGTCACCAATGTTATATCTCCAGAATCTACATTCACCATATCACAACTTAGCTAATGGACCTTACATTGAGGCAAGGTATCAACTGCATTGTGATTCATTTACCCTTGCTAATATAAGACTGTGTTGCGTGTGCAGATGGCAATCATACAACAATGGATTGGATCTAGAGGGAACACTTAGAATGGACTGTCACTGGAATAATCATGTAAGGAACAAGATTGATGGCATGGTTATGGATGGACAATGGAAGGTGCAATTTTGGCATCGGCAATAACACATATTCTTCTTTTCTCTCTCTTCTCGCTCAGCTACCAAATAAGGCTGGATGTCAAATATGTATAGTGTTCACTCTTGTTATCATGAACACTAATATTATCATGTGTTGTAATGATGATCCGTTCACATGTCACCCCATTCACCATTAGTGTCATTCAAGTCAATAATCCCATACTTTCCCAATATTTTGTAAGTAACTCGAGGACGAGTTTTCATTCAGTTATGGGGGTATGATGAGCTGTGATATCACGTACGCAATATCACATCCGTGATATCGCGGCTCGTCATAATTTCTATAAATAAGAGACGACTTTCCCTATTTTAGGCACTTAGACTTAGACCCTTAGCCAAACTATAGCAATTTTACCATTCTAGAGTTAGAATAATTTCCATGTGCCCATAGTAGGAGTTTTAAAGTTAACAAATATTTATTTGAGCAAATTGTGCTTGAGCACACATTTGTGTATAGCAATAAAGACGAAGTTTCTAATAAACCTTGTAGCATATGGCCTAAGCTAAATAGTAATTAATTATTGTTAAATGTTTAAATGCTTTCCTAGATAATTAATCTCTCTCAACCCTTGACTCTCCTAGTCAAGTGCACTCAGTACGACCGCTTCAAGCACGTGTGTAATGCTTGGTAACCTAGTAACGAGTAGCATTTGGTAATCCCAGCAGCATTGCACTTGTTCAGGGTGTGTGCAAAAAGTGGGAACAGATACTAGTGCTAGGACAATTAGAACTTATTTAGTAAATAGTTAATGAAAGTTAGTCACTTAGTTCTCTTCACCTTTTCCTCATTAGCATAAGACATTAAAAAGATAAAAGATATAAAAATCACATACCTCAAGCTTACTTAACCATAAAATTGTGACAATACAAGTAAGTTTTGGAAGATAGCAATTGATTAACCTTAAGTGTTCTATTAAGGCGTATAAGCACTTAGTCCTTGGAGTTTGACCGAATTGCATGTGAAACGCTCGTATTCGTATGGTTGAGTGTAGGGATACCTCGCCACTCATCAAACCACATGAAGAAAAGACCTTTCTTTAGAACCAACAGTCCAATCAAGCCTTTGCAATCACAAGCGGCTAATTACTTAGACACCTTAGTATCAATGAAAACTTCGGAGCCCCGTTCAACCCAATCACCGCACTCAACGCATACGATCATGCTAACACATGCTATCACCGATTGGATCAAAGTTGGCCACCTTCCTAGGAAATTATCTAATCTTTGGAGTCCTCTAATATACTTACAAATTCTTGGAAATGCATTGTGCAAGGCTCTTCTGGATCTAGGTTTCAATGTAAACTTGATTTCTTAAGAAATGTACAAGGCTTGGAACCTGCCTCCATTGAAAAATAGCCACATCCATCTAGAGTTGGTCAACTAGTCCATCATTGTCCCATTGGGACTGGTGGAAGACATTATTATCATTGTTTGTGGGTGCTCATACCCAAATGACTTCCTAGTGATTCAAGTAAACAATGATAAGGGGGACTTCCAAATCATAATGGGAAGAGCATGGCTAAGCACCATCGATGCACACCTAGGAATCCATGATATTTCCCTAGAAATATCAAAGGAAAATACATTCAGAAAGATCGAGAAGAAGAAAGTTCCATGTATCGCATATAGTGACACAAGGTGTAATTGTGTGCAGAGGTCATGATTTGTGCAAATTTTAGCATTGCTTGCATGCAATCAATGTGCATAAGTGATTAACATACAAAAATGCCTATATGCAGTAGCCACACAACAAGAAGACACCCAGTGGCTAATAGCTGATCAAGAAAGTAGTTCACTCATATGCATGGAACCAACTGAGGGTTTGACTTATGCTTACATTAATAACATAGACGCATTAGAGAAAGTCCACTACCAACTTCCAAGTCTTAACCTTGAAAATATCAATTGGGGGAAGTTGGAAATCCCTGAGAAATTTAAGTAGAAGCCCCTCGAGCTGAAACCATTACCCACCGATATGGAATACACGTTCCTTAAAAACAAAAAATCAGTAATTATCAACGCTAAGCTTGCTCCTCAATAGAAAGAAGAACTACTAAAGGTAATAAATAAATGGTTGGAAGCCTTCGCTTGGTCATATCCTGAATTAGCTAGAATAGATCCTAGGATATGTCAACATAGAATTTACACTGACCCCTCCATGAAGCCTCGAAGACAACCACAGAGGTGATTGAACCCTAAGCTGAAGCATGTAGTTAAGTAAGAAATCGAACAGCTTTTCAAGGCTGGGTTCATATACCCCATTACTGATAGCGAATGGGTTAGCCCCTTAGTTATTGTGCCTAAAAAGGAAGGAAAATGGAGGGTGTGCATAGATTTTAGGCTACTAAATATGGCAACATTCAAAGATCACTTTCCATTGTCATTTGTCGAGCAAGTCTTAGACACCATCGCAAGGCATCGATATTACAGTTTCTGGATGGATATAGTGGATATAACCAAATATAAATAGCCCTAGAAGACTAAGCCAAGACTATGTTCACCAATCCTTGGGGAACGTTCATATACAAATAGATGTCGTTTGGCTTATCTAATGCCCCTGCAACATTTCAATGACTAGTTCTAAGCATATTCCAACAACAGATAGGGAATGACATGGAGTTCTTTATGGATGACTTCTTCACTTATGGAGCAAACTTTGATCAAGCCTTAGACCGATTGGAGCAAGTGTTAAAAAGATGTGTAGAAATCAATTTGAGGCTCAATTGGCAGAAAAGCCATTTGATGGTCCAAGAAGGCATAGTACTAGGACACAAAATCTCACACACAGGGATAGAGGTAGACCCCGAGAAAATCAAAATTATCCAAGGAATTACGTGTCAACCAGAAACTATCAAAGATATTCGGTCATTCCTTAGACATATTGACTACTATAGGAGATTTATTGAGAACTTTTCAAAGGTTGCAAAACCATTGGTGGAATTAATTAAAAAGGATGTACCTTTCAAGTGGACCAAGGAATGTGAATTATCTTTCCAAACTCTGAAATAGAAGATAGTAGAAACACTCATTCTACAAGCTCCTAACTGGTCCAAAACATTGCATATCATGATTGATGCGTCCAACTATGCTTTAGGAGCCGTACTTACACAGTTAGATGACTAGAAGTGTCCTTATTACATCCACTGTGCAAGTAGAAGTATCGCTGGTGCACAGCTTAACTACACTACCACAAAGAAAGAATTAATGGCTATAGTGTTTGCACTAGAAAAGTTTAGACACTATGTATTGGGATATAAAGTATATATACATATAGATCATAGTGCAATCTAGTTCCTCATGAATAAGCCAATGGTAAGCCCTCATATCATACGATGGCTTGTAATCTTACAAGAGTTCAATTTAACAATGATTGATCGCAAGGGCACCAAGAATGTAGTTGCTAATCATTTATCTCAATTGTGATGGGACAATAGAGGATGAGTATCCAATTTCTAATCATTTCCCTGATAAATTCCTCTTTGCTGGTGTAGTGAATAATTAATCACCCATGGAGACAAACTAGTATAGTAGCATTCTTACCTATCTCCTCACCCAACAAACACCACAAAAGTTAAACCTTAAGAAGAAACAAAAATTTCTTCACCAAGCCAAGTACTTTATGGAGATTAATGGGCAACTTTACAAAGTGTGTCTCAATGGCTTGGTTTGATGGCATGTTCCCAATATAGATAAACTGTGAGTTCTCAAGATGCTCATGAGGGTCCTTGTGGAGATCATTATGCTAGGAGATGAATGACCATCAGGATCCTGCTTGCAAGATATTATTGGCCTACTTTATTTCGAGACGTCCATCATTTCGTCCAATCTTGTGAGCATTGTCAATGTGATGGGGGAATGACTGCTAAAATGGAGGGTTCACAATAATGGATTCAACCATTAGAACCCTTCAACATTTGGGAATTGATTTTATGAGGCCGATTACACTAATGTCCAATGGAAAAGCTTATATTATTGTTGCCATTAATTACCTAACAAAATGGGCCGAAGAAACTGCTGTTAAAGATTGTACATCATCTACAGCTGCACTATTTGTTCGACAAAAAATCATAAATAGGTTTGGTGTGCTACATGCACTTATTTCAGACAATGGTACACACTTCACATGTGCAACTTTTCAAAAATTAATACAACGCTTAGGGGTTGAACATAAATTGACTACTCCATACCACCCCCAAGCGAACGGTCAAGCAGAAGTCACCAACAGGGAGATTACGAAGATATTGATAAGAACCATTAGCAAGTTTAGGCGATACTAGAGCACTAAACTGAATGCTCTTTGGGCATACCACACCACATGGAAACTCCCTACAGGCTACTCTCCCTATGAGTTAGTGTACGGTAAATTACCAATGCTTCTCATTCAAACTAAGCTTTGTACACTATCCACGACATGTGACCTCAACCTTAACCTTGATCTAGCACAGAAAAAATGGTTAGTAATCCTTAACTTGCTAAATGAAAATCGATTAATTGCCCTATCATCTAACGAATTGCACAAGGCCTTCAATAAACAACATCATGACCTAAGAATTAGGAAAGTTAAATATCAACTAGGAAAGACCTTATATTATTTATGCAACTTTTCCTTCAGGAGCCATGACAATATACAAACCTGAGAGCCCAAATAAGAAACTTTTGGTCATCATGCAACAAACCAAACCTTTCTAGGAGCTTAGGATAGCTAGTACACATGCTACCTCTCTTGACGGACAACCCTACTCACTATTTTGGATCTCCTCCTTCCAACTTAGTTGTGGGGGAGATGTCCACTTATGCTAATCATTCTAGGCCCTCAATTCTTTTTGAATTTTTGTTTTACACATTCTTTCAACTTTTCTTATTTTTGTTTTACACCATTGTTCATGTTTTTACTGTTTCTTTGTTTACTTGATTTATTTTTATTTGTCATCTAGTAAGTGCTCATGATGATGGATTGAATTATATCATATTGATTACTAATGTTTGGTTTTTACCTTTGAATTATAATGTTGATATTAAGGTATGGTTCTCTTGGTAAAATAGGCAATGAGTCCACGCCATCCACTCATCCATACAACTCTATGGTCTCCTTTGGCTTGGAACTGTACAATCCCCTTTTTCTAAGTAAACTTGTTAATGAATTGGTGGTTGGGTATTTTTCAAACTAAGAAAAGACTCAAAGGATGAAAAGGGTGTGACTTCAAGGGGATTCGATGCATTGGTGCTCACCATTCTCTTGGGTGCTTGGATTCTTTTTCTTGGGTTTTTTGCCATTCTAACATTGTTCAAATATCAGGAAGCTAAGTGAATAAAAATAAGTCTTTGCATGGTATGGTTCTCACGCATAAACATAAAAAAAAGAGAAAAAAAAGAAAAATGTAAGAATTCAAAGCATACCCCTTAGATGTAATAAAACAATATGGGCTACAAGCGCTAGTTATGGCACTGGAAAGACATGTTACCCATGCCTGAAGGTTCCCTCTAACTAAGGCCCTTTTTCGCTTCCTACTTCTCCATCTCACTCTCCTTGGGATAGTGGTCACTCTTTGTGGAAGCATTCTTGTCACCTCAAGAGAATGGATTGGCCAAGTGTATTGATGCAAGGTCACTGAATGTAGTTGGTTTGAGTCTGAATTTAGGATGAGTTCTACTCAATTATCTTAACCATGAAATACACAAGGGTCTTTACACAACCTTGTTCTTGGGATTCCATTCTATTCTCACCTCTCCGTCTTTCTTTCCATTTTCCACCTCATTGCTGGTTTTATCATTAGTCCGTTCTAGTTTGATGCATTATTTTTCTTTGGTGAATTCTTGTAGGTAAGTTTTTAACTCTTGCTTCCAAATGACATTCCTAGAGCCTACAAACTCTTTGGTTTGTGGGTTTGTCAGGGCATAAAGGGCATGAGCCTGCTTTGGGGAGGACCCACTGGCATTTCTTTTTGGTGCAATTGTTAACTTCTTTCCCTTAAACATTTTCTACAATCAATCATTTCTTGTTTTATCCCCATCCATGACATCCATTTTATTGGCGTTGCCGTTGATATTTTTCATCTTTCTTATTCCTCATGTTTTTCCATCTTATAGCTACCAAAGCTTCTCTCTTAGTCGTGGGGGCCTTGGCACAAATTTTTCAATTTTTTCCATTTTACTAATTGCCTAACCCCTACACCTTGGGTAGTTGCCAGTGATAAATCTCCGAACTAGTTTCTACCATAACCACAACTTAGCGGATGCGTGTCATATCGAGCAATGTATCAACTGCATTGTGGATTATCTATCCTTGCTCATTTGTGACTATGTTGCGTGTGCATATGGTGATCATACAAACAATGGACTAGGCTTGGAGGAAGCACTCAAGATGGACCAGAACTAGAGCATTTATGAAAGGAGCAATTTTGGTGGCATGGCTATGGATAAACAACAGAAAGCGTAATCTCGGCATTGACGACAACACACTTTATCTTCTTTCTCTCTCTCTTTTTCTCTTCAAGCTACCAAATAAAGGCTTGGATGTCATTTATGTACGTGTTCACCACAATGGTCATGAACATTAATGTTGTAATATGCTTATTGATCTGTTCACTGGGCACATTGAGTCTATCATCCCATTCCAGTGTCAGTTGTCAATTAATCAATAATCCCATACCTTCCCAATATTTTGTAAGAAACTCGAGGACGAGTTTTCATTCAGTCGTGGGAGTATGATAAGAGCAGTTACTCTAGCAGTTACTTTAGCAGTTATTCTAATTATTAGAGCAGTTACTCTAATTATTAGAATGGTTACTCTAGCAGTTATTCTAATTAATATAGTGGTTACTCTAGCCGTTACTCTATTAGTTATTCTAATTATTAGAGTGGTTACTCTAGCGATTACTTTAGCAGTTATTCTAATTATTAGAGTGGTTACTCTAATTATTAGAGTAGTTGCTCCCAAGTTTATAAATATAATGCCCAGGCGCACAATTGGGAGGAAATCTTTTAGCAATCAAGTAGTGAAACTCTTGTAGTATGTTTGAAAGTTAGAGTATTTTCCAAGTGTCCACAACAGGAGGTCTAAGTGTGAACAAATCTTTATTCAAGCATTGATGTACCTGAGCACACCATTGTGTTGCCAATAAAGACGAGCTCTTTGATTCATCCTTGCAGCACTTGAGATTTGTTTTCTTACGCATTTCTTTTATTTTATTTTCTTATGCATTTATTTTATTTTATGCACTTTACATTTAGGTAAATTGTTAAATTACATAAGCACGACCGCTTCAAGCATGTGTGTAATGCTTGGTAATCCCAGCAATATTGCATTGGTTCAGGATGTGTATGACAAGTGGAAATGGATGCTGGTGTTAGGATTAGTTAGAACTTAGTTAATGAGTAGTTAAGTTAAATTAGTCACTTAGTTACCTCTCTCCTTCCCCACTAGTGCAAGACATAAAAATATAAAAGCTATAAAAATCATATGCCTCAAGCTTACTTAACCATACAATCGTGACATACAGGTAAGCTTGGAAAGACAACGATCAACCAACCCATCTTTGTTCCATAAAAGCACATAAGCACTTAGTCCTTGGAATTCGACCAGATCGTGTGTGAAACGCTTGTATTCATATGGTTGAGCGTAGGGGTACCTCGCTGCTCATCACTTAGCCTACAGGATGTTGATATGATGCATAACTAGACATTACAATATTCGAGAGAGGATGTTGCAAAGTTCGCTACAATCTTTATTGCCAATAATAAATTATTTTGGTTCATAATTATCATTGACCATGACTATGGTGCCTACGATTCTGATAAGCTAGGTGCAAAGCAAAAGAAATGCTATAATAAAATTGTAAGGCACATGATATTTTCACAGTCAACGGATGAAGTTGTCCCTTTACAAATGATTATCCAGGGAACAACTGGTACGAGAAAGTCATTTCTTATAGGTGCACTTTGTAATGCTTTTATGAAATACTATCACGAAAAACATAATGTTTTACTTGTCATGGCATCCACAAGAGATGCTGCATTTAACATTAATGTAGCAACCATTCATTCTAGTTTGAGCATTAAAATAGGTGCGTACAAAGAACTCTTTTCCTCTGCAAAGTTAAGTATACAGCATCTACTTTTCTAGGTTAGATATATAATAATTGATGAAATGAGTTTTGTGAGAGCAAAATTATTACAGAGCATTGATAAAAGGCTAAGAGATTTTTCCCAAACATCACAATGAAGTTTTTGGATGAAGATTATTTATACTAATAGGTAATTTGGGTCAACTTCCTCTTGTGCTTAATGTTGTGCCTTATGCATTCAAGAATCTAGATATTATAGGGGTTTGACAATCATTTGATACCTTTGTTGTTTTAGATGCAATTTATCATCAATTTAGAACTAATCCTCAACAACAAAGATTTAGGAAAGTATTGATGCATATCAGAAAAGGAAAAAGCCATGATGAAAATTATAATTTCTTAGTTGCTTGAATGAATTTTTCATCCACTTCAAGTGGATTAAACGATTTTGAAGAATCAATGCATTTGTATGATATGAAGGATAAAGTTTAATCACACAATAAGAAAATGTTGCAAAAAATACAGAGACATATTACTGTGTGTGTAGTAAATAAAGATTACCATGGATTCAGAATCTCAGATGATGATCGTGATGATATTCAACGATCTTTGCTTATATGTGAAGGTGCAAGGGTTACACTCAGTTAACCTTTGGCCTAAAGCAGAATTGGTGAATGGTGAACTTGGCACGATTCACAGTATTATGTATTATCTTGGTAAACAACCACCTACATTACCATCATACATTGTTGTTGATTTTGACTCCTACATCAAATGTTTCTTTAATAATGGTAATTTTCATCATGTGCCAATTGTGCCTATGGTCTGAGGAGTATGCTATCAGTTACCATTATGGTTGGCATGTACCATGACTATTCATAAATCTCAAGAAAGGACACTAGATAAGGCTACTATTGATAGAGGTTCAAAAGAAGTTGTGGTCTAACGTTTGCTGCATTATCTAGAGTTACGACCATTGACTCTTTGCTGCATTATCTAGAGTTACAACCATTGACTCTTTGAAGATTTGTCCTTCTTTCTTTGTGTAGAGATAAAAAAAAAATTCAAAAGCTAAACATCTCTATAGTAGAATTGCACAAGAAAATCATTTTGCTCAATTGGAAGATTAGGCATATTGAGTTCATGATTATCACTATATTTTGCCTTTTCCTCAATCCTATTGTACGCCTCTACAATGTTTGTTGCAACAATTGTGTAATGTTTCCTTCATCAACATGTGCAAAATATAAAAGACTTTATTTCTACCAATGTTTACAAGTCTATTATTTGGTATGCAAATAGTGGTATTATTGAAATAGTTCAAATAATATTGTAACAACTTGAACATTTATAACAATGATAATTAATAATGATAAAACTTAAAAACTTAAATAAATAATTAAATTCTACTCATACTCCACTAGCTTAGATATATATATATCAATTGGCCGAGATGATTTTAAAGAAGATCATGTTAACCAAGCCTGACTAAAACACCATGAACAAATAAAGACAAAACAAACTTAAATAAAAAGGTAAAACTAAATTGAGAAAGGGGTAGAGAAATAGAGGATGGATAAGTGATTCCTTTTTTAGATATCTTATTTGCTCGTCCATTGGTTAACATCATCTTCTTTAAAATTATAATTATCTCAATTGATAGAAATATATATATAAGCTACTCTACTCCATTGAAAACAATGCTACAAAGAAAATGATGGTGAGTGGATTGATTTGAGTTGTCTTTTCCGAAAGCATTACCCTCTTCTATTAGTACCTAAAACTTGACCAAATCATGCAATTTGTCCAAACTTTTTCCACTTTTTCCCGATTTAAAAGTGTGGTTTGGCTGAAGTGAAATGCATTCAATATTTCAAGGGTTAAGCAGTTTTAAGAGTAATTTGACAAACAGAAAAAGGTTCTTAGCGTTTATGGATCTGTTATCACCCTGTTACCTCTGGAAAGCTGTGGGGCTGTTGCCCTCCCTGCCCCACAGAAACCCACATGAATTCAGAAAAGCATTAACCTTTTTTAAAACCTGGGCACTTGGCCCCAGCATTTTTTGCCAACGGAAGCAAAACTAACCGATCATAAAAGCGAGGTGGTTTCATCAGCTACTTGAAAATGGCTGGACGACTGGGCCTTACGATTCTCTCACATTTCTTAATCCAATTGCTGTCGATGGATGAGAAATTCAAAATTAACAACCTTGAAAGAGACTTTATTTTGAATGGAAACCTGAATTCGTGACGACGCTGTACCGCTTTGGATCAGATTTTTCAGAATGGAAGCAAAAAAACAAAACCCACTTTTTCTGCACCAGGACAAGAAAAAATGTTGATTGCATTCTATGTATGTGCTCCCCTTCCTTTCTGAAAGGAGCGGTTCTGGGGCCGACATTTCTTCTGTGAGAGGTGACTAAATGGTGGAGTGGGCCTGGGGCGCCATGATGATGAAAAGGAAAACCAGGAAATAATGCTGCACGATTGAGGATTCAGATTGCTGATTTTTTGATTCAGCCTTTTTTATTACGGGTCAATCTAGATGACTATTATCTAATGTACTGGTAACGGCGAACCCTGCAGGAAATGCTGCACTACAGACAGAGCCTGCCTCGGAGTAAACACAGGAACCTGATGACCTGCACCTCTGAATGTTAAAAATCTCAGACCTTCATACCCTACAGTCCATCCTCCAACCTGTAGTTGGGTCAAATTTTAACCCAAAACAAAAAACAAATGATTAGAACAACTCATCACTACTTTTCAAGCTGCTCGGACGTAAAATTTTTTATGAATGTAAAACTTGAAAATGTTGCTGCAGAGCAAAATTTCTGCAGGCAACCTCGAGGTAAGATTTTTTTAGATAAAACTTTTGCAAGCAACTGAGACCCAAATCTGCATATACCTGCTGCATGTTGTACCAAGCCCGCCATTTATCAGTGATTTTCAGGCCTAATTTTTTCAATGAGTAACGTGTTGAAGTCACAGGAACCCGTCCGTCAGTATCGCCGCTGTAGAACAATATCCAGAGCGTCAGTGGGAACCATGAAAGTATAGGCTGAAGGGTAGAATGAAGACAAGCTTCATTTGACTGTTAAAGTTCTTTGGATATGAAATTATCCAGGGCAAATCTGGTAGAATATTTGAACTTGGGGGATGCCGATTTGGTAGTAGGAAACTGGGAATAGTGATCAAAATTTTGGTTCTGAGATTTTTTACCTGTAGACCCAGATCCGCAGGCCGCCATTAATGAGCTTTCTTAGAATTGGAAGAATTGATTGGGGGCTATCCATCCAGTGAATCACATCGCTGTCCAGGGAAAAGACAAAAGAGAGTGTAAATTAATGCTTGACAGGATTTGAATCAGAAGAAACTCTTTCTGAACTAGTACTACTGGATTCATTGACAGAAGCAGAAGAAAAAATTCATGAGTTCTAAAATTGCTACAGTAGATTTCATCAGAAGCAAGAAGTATTTGTAAGTTCTACAGAAAATCGATTGAATATGCGTTCACCTGCAAGGGGTCCAGGGGTAGGAAATCCCAGTAGTGTTGGCATGCAGAGCTCTCTGCACATCTGGCCTATTGAAATATGTTTCTGTGTATTCTTCTGTGCAGGGGTCGTACCCACTTGGTAATTTCTGCCACAGAGGGTCCTGCAATGCAGTCATGGGCAGTAAATTTTTATAACGTTATCTAAAATGTACACATGCAACAAAGCGCACAAACAAATTTCTGGGACTTTTTGCTGCCTAGTTTGGTCACGGAAATTTTGAAACTTTGAGCTGCTGAAACAAACCCTTTTACCTTTTTAGAAACACCAAATTTTGCAGCAAGGCGATGAAGCAGGCTGTCCGCTCTGTGGGTTGTCTTCTTCTTCTTCTTTGAGGACTGCTCCAGGCAAACTGGAGTGTAAAGACTGTAAATATCAATCTCTGAGTAGAGACCGAGAAAGTCCCTGAATGCAAGGTCACACTGTGGATCCTCACTGTTAGATAAGCAGGAATTCTTGATAATGGAGTAATCTTCGTCTGAAATCACTGCATGACTCCACGCGTAGTCTATCATGCCATCAACATCGCTGTCGTCATCCAGAACCGCGTTGCCTATCTGTCAATGTTAGAAAAGACAATCCATGCTCAAAAACAAGAGAAGCAACTGCACAAGAAATCCATGTTCCAAAACAGTGAACCAGAATTCATCCTGATCTTGTTATTACCATGAAACCTTTCAGATTGATGATCTCGTTCGTTTTAGACTTGTGGTTGCTATCGTATATAACTTCTGCTAGCTGTGGCACGTAATGCCCTACACATTTATTCAAAAGTCGTATGGTTTTATTACCCCCAAGTTTCAGTTCATCGGTGGTTGAAACTGTATATAAATTGCTACTGACCTGCATAGCTTTCACCAGTAATGTAGAATTCATGATTCTTGTATTCTGGGAATCTCTTGAACCAATTGAGAAGAAACTTGTACGAATCCTGAGCTGCAAAATCCAAACAGAAACGCCATTCGTTGATGAATAAATACCTGAAGACGAATGCACATGCATCTTTGCATCAAATAAATACGAAGAATACTGTACCAGTGACTCTGTCCCCTAGTGTTTTCAAATCTAAGCTTCTATTTGAGTAGGAAAATCCAACCCCAACAGGCGCCTCTAAGAAGAGCATGTTTGCCACTGCAAAAACATCTCAAACGGGTAAATCTGTGACTATAGATCTACTACGAATACAGGCACAAACAAATGCCTGGAACCACAAACAAAACAAACGAACGAAAACCCAAATGAATCTTCACCATTATTCCAGGAAAAGGGGTTAAGACGAAGCTGAGATGTGTTCTTCTGCACAAGGAATGGCCCCAGTTCAATGGAGGCCCCATAGCCCACAGAGGAGCAACCAGGCCCTGAAACAAACAGATCCAAGATGAAAGCTCCATGGAAGAAACAAAAACAAAACACTGCCACTAAACAGGAAATCTAAGCAAGAAGTCAAGAACGAGAGATTGAGGGAGATAATAAACGCACCTCCATTAAGCCACAGAACAAGGGGCTTTCTATGGGGCTCATGAGAGGCCTCAAAAAACCAGTAGAACAGAGCCTTGTTGCTGCTCACCGAGACATATCCTGCATAATGAGAGAACCCAACATGGGGCTGACCAGGAAGACTCAATACTCTGTCAGATTCCTTGGATGCCTCCATTGATGTGGCTTTGCACAGTATAAATAAGAGAACAAGAACCCACAACATTGCCATGGCTGATCTTCTCTGAGCTCAAAACTTGCCTAGACTGACTAGTCAAGACAGAGTCTTTGAAAATACAGAGCAGAATATGCTTGGAGACTACAGCTCGGTCTCATAGACCCTGTGATGGATATTTTATATTCCTACTATTCTGCCCAATTCCATGCTCTCCGTGTACAAACCCACACGACCCAACTAATCTGCGACTCTGAGGTTCCTCAGCCGTTGAGCTTCTCCCATCTTATAACTTTTTCCAGATATATTTGTGTCGAGCCCTTTCGACGCAGTTTCTTTTCTTTTAACTTTTCTTGTGATACTTTTCGGTCCCTTTGCCAGGTTCATCAGAATACAGATCACACAATTTGGCACGAGAAACTTCCGGGCTGCTTTATGCCTTGTTCTTTACTCAAACAGAACACAAAAGTGTGAGCAATGTGAACCGAATGAAGGTTTCCATTTCTCTGTTTGACTCCGTAAACGGTAAGTCAGCTGACTCTGCGTGCGGTCGCTAGCTACCTTCCATGTGCCTAAACATAAACTGTAAAAATACGGTATTGTGTTAAGTGTTAAACCTTAATGCTAATATCATTTATAGCCGTTGCCCTGCTTTACATTTCTTATTTTAAAATGCATAGCTTCAGGCTACAGTCTGGCCCTACTGTCTGTTATCGACTTTTGCTGTGTCTCCTAGTTGTTAGGCTGCGTTCATGTATGTTGAATGGATATGATATTTGGCGGTGAAGTAACATCATATGCTTTGATGGGAGGAGATTAACTACTACGCAGGCCATGTCGATGTAAGATCAAAACATATTTGAACTTCAAAGAAAAAATAATAAAAATTTTATGTCTCAAATGAAATGTAAGTTGTCATAAGCTTGCTTTTAAAAATATAAATGAACAAGAACGACATATGAAATTGGCATCCCATCCTTTGCTTTAGTTCAAAGTCTAGCACCTAACACCTGCCCTGGAGGCATGTTCTAGGCAAATATAAAAAAGAAAAGAAAAGAAAGAAAGAAAATATAGAGGGATGAAATTGAAACGAGGTTTTACTATGTCTAAAATGCAAAGGATCTATTGGATAGACATTACATTTGGTCATGAAAATTGAAAATCGACTTAACACAATGGCCAATTAATATTGGATGTAACAAGAAAAGATCATATAGACCTTTTTTCTACAATATTATATTTTTGTCTTAAATGTTCAATTTGAGGGCAATTAAGAAAAAACATGTTGTTCATCTTCAAAATCTCTTAAACTACATAGGCTACATTTGTGTTCTCTCTAGGAATACTTCTTCTAATCTAGAACCATACTAGTTTTAAATCCTTGTTGGATTTATCATTAGTGGCACTGAAATAATAATAAGAAAGGAAAAGATTATTTATATATATCTTGGTGAAAGTTGGACAACATATTATTATTATTTTGTTTTAAAAGGGTTAGGTAACTTTTTTTAATTATAAAATCAATAATTAATTGTTATTAATTTTATTATAATTTCATAAGAAGAAGAATAGTTGAAGGATAAAGCATCATATGTATAGTTTTTTTAATGTTGTAGAATTATGGTTATAGTTTTAAAGCTAATAAGTTGTCTATTACTAGGAATTGAACTCATGACCTCATAAATAAATATATCTAATGGAAGCAGTTATATCTTTTTATTTTTATTTTGCATGATTTTAGTTATGGCCACTATCCTTCATTAATCTTTAAACCTCTATCTCTATTCACATTATTGGGATGTAGCTTAATCTCTATAGGTCCTTTAATTTTTCTCTTTAGATAATGATGAGAGCGGTTACTTTAGCAGTTATTCTAATTATTAGAGCAGTTACTCTAATTATTAGAGTAGTTGCTCCCAAGCCTATAAATATAGTGTCCAGGTAGACAATCAGAAGAAGTCTTTTAGTAGTCAAGTAGGAAAACTCTTGTAGTTTGTTTGAAAGTTGAGTATTTTCCAAGTGCTCGCAGCAGGAGGTCTAAATGTGGACGGATCTTTATTCGAGCATTGTATACCTGAGCACACCTTATGTACAGCAATAAAGACAAGCTCTTTGATTCATCCTTGCAGCACTTGAGATTTGTTTTCTTACGCATTTCATTTATTTTATTTTCTTATGCATTTATTTTATTTTATTTTATTTTATGCACCTGACATTTATGTTATTAGCACAACAATTCATTTTGATCAATTAAACAAATCGTTAAATTACACAAGCACGACTACTTCGAGCATGTGTGTAACACTTAGTAACCTAGTAACGAATAGTGTTTGGTAATCCCAGCAATGTTGCACTGGTTCAGGATGTGTACTGCAAGTGGGAATGAATGCTAGTGTTAGGATTAGTTAGAACTTAGTTAATGAGTAGTTAAGTTAAATTAGTCACTTAGTTACCTCTCTCCTTCCCTACTAGTGCAGGACATAAAAACATAAAAGCTATAAAAATCATATGCCTCAAGCTTACTTAACCATACAATCATGACATATAGGTAAGTTTGGGAAGACAATGGTTAACCAACCCGTCCTTGTTTCACAAGGGCACATAAGCACTTAGTCCTTGGAATTCGACTGGATCATGCGTGAAACGCTCATATTTGTATGGTTGGGCGTAGGGGTACCTGGCCGCTCATCATTGGCACCGTTGCCGAGGACTTAGTTGTTTGTGTGCTAACTAAAACATAGGAAATCATTCACATCGTTGGAACGAACCCTTAGGGTTGGTTGAGAAAATAATGAACAAGAATACATTGCACACTTAATAGACAAGTATTTCTCCTTCTTCGTATGGAAGCACCTCATTGACTAGGTCTGAAATAGGAAATAGTCGACGGCGTAATACACATGATGTTGGTTTGCCAGTCCCTCAACAAGTTCGAGTGATATATATTCATCCCGATAAGTATATACCAGACTTCACCTTTATCCTCCATTAAGATGAACAACTGCGTTGGCAAGACTTAGAAGGTAACATAGTGTTACCTCCCGATTGTTCAATCCTGAGCATGCTTCTTTGTGCTCTTACACGAATTGGCATGCTGCACTTACACGTAGAATACGTTGTGCAAGACCATGACTCAAGAGAATACTGTCCCATAGAGGCATAATGTCAAAGGGACTTGCAACAGGAGAGACATCATAAGTCTTTGAAGGGTAAGTGGTCCCAAGATGCCTCACATGTCTTAAGCGAAAATAAGGGTAGTGAACCTACCTTAGGTAGTCGCCCACACAACGATGTTCCTCCCCTTAACTTTGGCCAAGGGGTTGTGTATCAGAACCTTCATTCCACTATTCATAACCCAAGTTTTGATACCCACAGGCACAAAGGGTCTGAAAAAGGGACATGAACTCATGATAAAGGTGGACATTTTGATCACAACCGTGATTGAGGCCGAGACCGCAGAAGAGAAGGTAGCAGACACCATCATGGTGATGGTTCTCCTTCTTCTTCACCTTCATCATCTTCTTCACCCTCTTCTTCAATATCTGGACATGATCATAAAGAAAAAGACCATGGGGATAAAGGTAGGCAAAGTGGAAATCATAGACGAAACAACCAGGAAAAGGGACGAGGGCACTCTAGAGAGTCACGATATAGAAGAAAGGAGAGTAGGGAACAACGTAGGCATCATAGATGCCATGGATGAGATGATCATAATGAACCCCTCCTCACTACTCAAAGTATGTTAGACATAATTAAGGTTGTTAGAATTCCAACAAGGCATCAAAAAGATAGTAGGATCAAGAGATTAGATATGAACAATATCCCACGATTTAAAGGGGGATACAACGTTGATCCTAAAAATCATTTACAAGCATTCCATGATGCGTGTGCCTTAAAGAACATAGAGAACAAATGGAAAAAACTTAAGTTGTTCACATGGACATTAGATAAAAATGTGGAAAGTTGGTACTAGACTTTAGAACTGGAATCCATTGGTAGGTGGAGTACTATGTTAGAACTATTTAATGACAAGTACCAAACATACTCCCGAGTGTCTAACTTGCGAAAGCAAATCCAAGGTTGGAAACAAGGAGTACATGAACCCTTGGATGCTACCATGAATTGATACTATGCACTGTTATATCGTTGTTCTGGCCATGGTTATTCGCAAAGGGATCAACTGCACCATCTCGTGGATGGGCTTAGGCATGAAATGAGAAGAACCCTTGGGATTTATACCCAAGGGAGACTATCCGAGCTTAGGTCCCATCAAATTCAAAGACTATTGGAGCAAGTTTCTAAGGAAGAAGGTGAGCTATAGAAGAGAGAAAGTGTAGAAGAGTATAACCAAGATCCTTCCCTTCGAAAGAGGGGAGTAAGATTTTGTGAGGATGAAGAAGAGTCACCACTCAAAGAGATGGTGAATAGGAAAACTTTTCCTATCCAAAAGATGACATCAGAAGTTTCGGCAAAGGTAGATCAAATGTGGAATTCCCTAGACAATAGATTTCAAACTATTCTTAAAACAATAGAGGAGTCTAAACATGCACGTAGCAAGGGTAAGGGCAAAGTTTCCATCATTGAAGAGGTTGTGGATTTGGAAACAAACAATAATAGTGGATGTGAGATATGTCAATATGACCATCCTAAGGGATGTTGCCCTATAATCTCACATTTTCAAGAGTCTGGGGTGTATGCACTCAACCCACGATTAAAAAAAAGGTAAACACCCCAAAGGTTACCTTATCCTCAAGGTAACCTAAGGCAGTTCCACCAACTCTTAACATATTATCCCAGTTGATGAGTGGTGAGGTACCCCTACACTCAACCATACGAATACGAGCATGCACGCGCGATGCGGTCGAACTCCGCAAACTAAATGCCTTAACACCACAAGAAACACTTGGGGTTAATCGTTCGTTGTCTTCCCAGGCTTGCTTGTATATGTCACGATGTATGGTTAAGCAAGTCTGAGGTATGTGATTTTTTTGGGTATTTTTCAGTTTATCTCCTAAGCTATGAGGGAAAGGGAAAGAGAAACTAACTATCTCTAACTAATGTCCTAAGTCTAAATTAACTAGCATCAGCATCCGTTCCCACTTACCGGACACACCCTAAACTATGCAACTGTGGCTACCAAACGCTAATCGTTACTGGGATCACCACACGTAACGCAAGTGCTTGAAGTGGTCGTACTGAGGCACCTATTTAGCCTAAGTGTGATAAGTAGCTGATTCCTTGGCTAGCCGTACACACCTGTGGATGCTCGTAGCCAAGTCATACTTATCACACGTTCTAGCCTAGCGATGAGTAGCTGATTCCTTAACTAGCCGTACACATTAGACTACGACTGGGATTACCAAGTGCAGATCCTGGAATACGCTACTAGGTTACCAAGCAGTCAAAATGCTCGTAGTCAAGTCGTACTCATGGGTAGCAACGAGCAACCGATTCCTTGATTAGCCGTACACATCTGTAGATGCTCGTAATCAAGTTGTACTCGTGCGCACTAGGAAAGCAATAAATAACAATAATTAAAACCATGTACTGCAAGGTTTATCCAATCAAGTTCATCTTTATTGTTGTACACAACTTGTGTTCAGGTTACAAATTTGCTCGAATAAAGAGTCGTTCACTCTAGGACTCCTACTGCGGGCACATGGGAAATTAATCTAACTCTGGAGTGTTCAAACTGCCAAAGCTTCGCTACTTCTAGCCAGGATTGGGAAATGAAGGGAGTGCCGCCTCTTATTTATAGATATGACGACGGACCGCAATATTGTGTACGCGATATCGCAGGGGATGCGATATCACGGCGGCCGCGATATCGCGTACGTGATATCGCAGCGCTATGCATGTCGCATCTCATCACCAGTGGAACTCCACCACAATCGATTGAGCAATATCAACAATGGGAGCACCCACAATCATGGGGAATGCCACCACCAAGGCAACAATATCCTTACCGGAAACATGACCCATATGGATATTACATGCAACAGCCAATCTCCCCACATGACTCTACTGGTCATGTCACTTCTCAACCTTACTACCAAGCCCACAAGTATTATGGGACTCCCTCTTCTAGAGGTGATATTCTGCAAGCATATCATCCTTCTCATTCAGCCGCATCTCTTCTACCAATAGCTCCACTACCACCTGCTCCTGCGATGCAAGATGAAATCGCTACCTAACTGTAACAACATAATGCCATGAGGGTTGTTAACTCTTAACCTACTATTGGTTCCAAGAACCACATGAAGAAAAGACATTTCTTTAGAACCAACAATCCAACCAAGCCCTTGCAATCACAAGCAGCTAATTTCTTAGATGCCTCAGTATTAATCAAAACTTCAGAGCCCCCTTCAACCCAATCACCATACTCAATGCATACGGTCATGCTAACACATGTCGTCACCGATTGGATCAAAGTTAGCCACCTTCCCAAGAAATTCTCTGATCCAGGGAGTCCTTTGATATGCTTAAAAATCATTGGAAATGCACTGTGCAAGGCTCTTTTGGATTTAGGTTCCAATGTTAACTTCATTTCTCAAGAAATGTACAAGGCTTAGAACCTGCCTCCATTAAAAAAGAGCAACATCCATCTAGAGTTAGCTGACCAGTCCATCACTGTTGCATTGGGATTAGTGGAAGACATTGTTACCATTGTTTATGGATGGTCATACCCAGCTGACTTCCTAGTGATTCAAGTTAACAATGGTAAGAGGGACTTTCCAATCATAATGGGAAGAGCATGGCTAAGCACCATTGACACATCCCTAGGAATTCATGATCTTTCCCTAGAAATATCAAAAGAAAGTACATTTAGAAAGATCAAGAAGAAGCAAGTTCTGTGCATCGCATACAGTGACATAGGGTGTAATTGCATGTAGAGGTCATGGTTTGTGCAAAGTTTAGCATTTCTTGCATGTAATCAGTGTGCACAAGTGATTAACAGACAAAGATGCTTGTATGTAGCAGCCACACGACAAGAAGACACCCAGTGGCTGATAGCTGATCAAGAAAGTAGTTCACTCATATGCATGGAACCAACTGAGGGTTTGACTTGTGCTTATATCGGTAGCATAGATGCATTAGAGCAAGTCCACCACCAACTTCCAACTCTTAACCTTGAAAATATCAACTGAGGGAAGTTGGAAATCCCTAAGAAATTTAAGTAGGAGCCCCTTGAGCTGAAACCATTGTCCATCGGTATGGAATACACGTTTCTTATTAATGGAAAACCGGTAATTATCAAGCTAAGCTTGCTCCTCAACAGAAAGAAGAACTGCTGAAGGTAATAGNGTTCATATACCCCATTGCTGATAGCAAATGGATTAGCCCCTTAGTTATTATGCCTAAAAAGGGAGGCAAATGGAGGGTGTGCATAGATTTCAGGCTACTAAACATGGCAACATTTAAAGATCACTTTCCATTATGATTTGTTGACCAAGTCTTAGACACCATCATAGGACATTGCTATTACAGTTTTCTAGATGGATATAACAAATATAACCAAATACAAATAGCCCTAGAAGATGAATCCAAGACTACATTCACTAGTTCTTGGGGAATGTTCGCATATAAATAGATGCCATTTGGCTTGTGCAATGCCCCTGCAACATTTCAACAACTAATTCTAAGCATATTCCAACAATAGATAGGGAATGGTGTGGAGGTCTTTATGGACGACTCCTCCACTTACGGAGAAAACTTTGATAAAGCCTTGGACTGGTTGGAGCAAGTGTTAAAAAGATGTGTAGAAACCAATTTGAGACTCAACTGATAGAAAAGCCATTTGATGGTCCAAGAAGGCGTAGTACTAGGGTACAAAATCTCAAACATAGGAATAGAGGTAGACCCTGAGAAAATAAAAATTATCCAAGGAATTACCTATCAACTGGAAACTGTCAAAGATATTCGGTCATTCCTTGGACATACTGGCCACTATAGGAGATTTATTGAGAACTTTTCAAATGTTGCCAAATCATTAGTGGAATTAACAAAAAAGGACATACCTTTCGAGTGGACCAGGGAATGTGAATTAACTTTCCAAACTCTAAAATAGAAGCTAGTAGAAACACTAATTCTACAAGCTCCTAAGTGGTCCAAACCATTCCATATCATGATTGACGCATCCAACTATGCTTTAGGAGCTGTACTTACATAGTTAGATGACTAGAAGCATTCTTATTACATCCACTGTCTAAGTAGACATATCACTAGTGCACAACTTAACTACACTACCATAGAGAAAGAATAAATGGTTGTAGTGTTTACACTAGAAAATTTTATATACTATGTATTGGGATATAAAGTATATATACATACAAATAATAGTGCAATCTGGTTCCTCATGAATAAGCCAATGGTAAGCCCTCATATCATATGATGGCTTGTAATCTTACAAGAGTTCGATTTAGCGATGATCAATCGCAAGGGCACCGAGAATGTAGTTGCTAATCATTTATCTTGGTTGTGATGAGACAACAACAAGGATGAGTATCCAATTTTTGATCATTTCCTTGATGAATTCCTCTTTGTTGGTGTAGTGAATAATCAATCACCCACGGAAACAAACTAGTACAATAGCATTCTTACCTATCTCCTCACCCAACAAACACCACAAGAGTTAAACCTTAAGAAGAAACAACAGTTTCTTCACTAAGCCAAGTACTTTATGGAGATCAATGGGCAATTTTACAAAGTGTGTTCTGATGGCTTAGTTTGATGGTGTGTTCCCAATATAGATCAACAGTGACATGAGGGTCCTTATGAGGATCATTACGCTGGGAGATGAATGACCATCAAAATCCTGCTTGTAGGATATTATTGGTCTACATTATTTCGGGATTCCCATCGTTTCATCCAATCTTGTGAGCACTGTCAACGTGATGGGGAAATGACTACTAGAATGGAGGGTCCGTACTAATGGATTAAACCGTTAGAACCCTTTGACATTTGGGGAATTGATTTTATGGGGTCAATTACACCAATGTCCAACGGAAAAGCTTATATTATTGTTGTTGTTGATTACATAATAAAATGGGTTGAAGCAGCTACTGGTAAAGATTGTACATCATCTACAGCTGCACGATTTGTTCAACAACAAATCATAAACAGGTTTGATGTGCAACATGCACTTATTTTAGACAATGGTACACACTTCACAGGTGCAACTTTTTAGAAATTAATGAAATGCTTAAGGGTTGAGCATAAATTGACTACACCATACCACCCCCAAGTGAATGGTCAAGTAGAAGTTACCAACAGGGAGATTATGAAGATATTGACAAGAACCATTAGCAAGTTTATGTGAGACTAGAGCACTAAACTAAACGATGCTCTTTGGGCAAACCACTCCACATGGAAACTCCCTATAGGCTACTCTCCTAATGAGTTAGTCTATGGTAAATTACCAAAACTTCCCATTCAAACTGAGCTCCGTATACTATCCACGGCATGTGACCTTAACCTTGATCTTGATCTAGCATAGAAACAAAGATTAGTAACCCTTAAGTTGCTAGATGAAAATTGATTAGCTACCCTACCATCTAACGAATTGCACAAGGCCTTCAATAAACAATGTCATGACCTAAGAATTAGGAAAGTTAAATATCAGCTAGGAGATAAGGTTCTCTACTAGAATCCCACACATGTGCCATAATGTACTAAATTTCAAACACTATGGGAAGGACCTTATATTATGTATGCAACTTTTCCTTCAGGGGCCATGAAAATATACAAACTTGATAGCTCGAATAAGAAACTTTTGATCAACGTGCAACAAACCAAACCTTTCCAGGAGCTTAGGACAGCTAGTACACATGCTACCTCTCTTGATGGATAATCCTACTCACTATTTCAGATCTCCTCTTTCCAACTTAGTTGTGGGGGAGATGGCCACCTATGCTAACCATTCTAGGCCCTCAGTTCTTTTTGAATTTTTGTTTTACACATTCTTTTAACTTTTCTTATTTTTGTGTTACACCATCATTCATGTTTTTATTGTTTCTTTGTTTGCTTGATTTACTTTTATTCATTATCTAATAAGTGCTCATGATGGTGGATTGAATTATATCATATTGATTGCTAATGTTTGGTTTTTACCTTTGAATTATGATGCTGATATTAAGGTATGGTTCTTTTGGTAAAACAGGCAATGAGTCCATGCCGTCCACTCATCCATACAGCTCTATGGTCTCCTTTGGCTTGGAACTGTAGAGTCCCGTTTTTCTAAGTAAATTTGTTAATGAATTGGTGGTTGGGTATTTTTCAAACCAAGAAAAGACTCAAAGGATGAAAAGGGTGTGACTTCGAGCGGATTCGATGCATTGGTGCTAGCCATTCTCTTGGGTGCTTGAATGCTTTTTCTTGGGTTTTTCACCATTCTAACATTTTTCAAATATTAGGAAGCTGAGTGAATAAAAATAAGTCTTTGCAAGGTGTGGTTCTCACACATAAAAAAAAATAGAGAAAGAGAAAAAAGAGAAAAAGGTGAGAATTCAAAGGACACCCCTTAGACATAATAAAGAAATATGGGCTACAAGTGCTGGTTATGGCACTAGAAAGACATGTTACCCATGCCTGAAGTTTCCCTCTAACTAAGGCCCTTTCTCGCTTCCTGCTTCTCCATCTCACTCTCCTTGGGATGGTAGTCACTCTTTATGGAAGCATTCTTGTTGCCTCAAGAGGATGGATTGGCCAAGTGTATTGATGCGAGGTCACTGAATGTGGTTGGTTTGAGTCTAGATTTGGGATGAGTTCTACTTAGTTATCTTAACCATGAAATACACAAGGGGCTTTACACAACCTTGGTCTTGGGATTCCATTCCATTCTCTCCTCTCCATCTTTCTTCCCATTTTCCACCTCATTGCCGATTTTACCATTAGTTTGTTCTGGGTTGATGCATTATTTTTTTTTGGTGAATTCTTGTGGGTGAGTCTTTAACTCTTGCTTCCAAATGATATTCCTAGAGTTTACGAACTCTTTGGTTTGTGGGTTTGTCAGGGCATAAAGGGCATGAACCTGATTTGGGGAGGACCCACTTGCATATCTTTTGGTTTGGTTAAGTTAAGTTCTTTACCCTTAGACATTGTTACAATCAAATTCTCTTTTACATGGATGATTGTTGGATCTCTTTTACCTCTCCCTCATTCTTCTTTTACCAAGAGGGGTTGGATGTCCTTTAGATCTATTTGTGTTCTTTCCTAATTGTCATGAACATCAATTTTGTACGTAATTATAATATTGTATGCANAATTGTCATGAACATTAATTTTGTACGTAATTATAATATTGTATGCACGGGCACTTTTATATTTGTCTGTTTTCTCTGTGTCACTCTGCATGTCAGTCAAATAAGTCCACATCCCCCCTAATATATTTTTGTAAAGAACTTGTTTCTCTTCTTCTATTCTCGAGGATGAGTTTTCATTCAATCATGGGGGTATGATGAGAGTGATTAATCTAGTATTTATTCTAATTATTAGAGCAGTTGCTCTAGTGGTTACTCTAGCAGTTATTCTAATTATTATAGTGGTTACTCTAATTATTAGAGTGGTTACTTCCAAGCCTATAAATATAGTGCCCAGGCGCACAATTGGAAGAAGTCTTTTAGCAGTCAAGTAGCAAAACTCTTGTAGTTTGTTTGAAAGTTAGAGTATTTTCCAAGTGCCCATAGTAGGAGGTCTAAGTATGGACGGATCTTTATTCGAGCATTATGTACCTAAGCACACCTTTTGTACGGTAATAAAGACAAGCTCTTCGATTCATCCTTACAGCACTTGAGATTTTTTTTCTTATGTGTTTCTTTTATTTTATTTTCTTATGCATTTATTTTATTTTATTTTATGCACTTTGCATTTCTATTATTAGCATAGAAATTCATTTTGGTCAATTAAGCAAATCGTTAAATTACACAAGCACAGCCACTTCAAGCATGCATGTAACACTTGGTAACCTAGTAATAATTAGTGTTTGGTAATCCTAGTAATGTTGCACTGGTTCAAGATGTGTAAGACAAGTGGGAATGGATGCTGGTGTTAGGATTAGTTAGCACTTAGTAGTTAAGTTAAATTAGTCACTTAGTTACCTCTCTCCTTCCCTCCTAGCACAGGACATAAAAACATAAAAGCTATAAAAATCATATGCCTCAAGCTTACTTAACCATATAATCATGACATATAGGTAAGCTTGGGAAGACAACAATCAACCAACTCATCCTTGTTCCACGAGGGCACATAAGCACTTAGTCCTTAGAATTCACCCAGATTGTGCATGAAACACTCATATTCATATGGTTAAGTGTAGGGGTACCTTGCCGCTCATCAGATAATTTTCTATATTAGCTAAGATTTTGCATTTCTCTAGTTGTCATGTGTCTCTAGTTTCCTCTAATAAGCAACTATTAACAAGTTCTACTAATGGGGATTTTTCAATTCTATTATGTTTTATGTCTCCATGTTCTTTTAGTCTAGTAAGAATGGTTCTTTCACTTTCCCCAATATATACTTTTCCACAATAACATTCTAGCTAATAAATACCTTTGCAATAAAGACTCTCTAATTTATCTTTCTTAGGGGGATACTAATCACTAATTTTAACAATGTGAGGTAGATGAAGGAAAATCATCCTTTGCCTTGATTTTCTTTGGATATTTCTACCTTGGATGAAGGCAAATCTACCTTTGCCTTGATTTTCTCTGGATATATTTGCCTTGCCTTGTTATATTTTTATTCATGTCTATGTTATATTTGGTCCCATACCTATTCCCACAAAAACAAACTACTTTATCCCCTTTTTATAATTTTTGGTTTATTTTGTAACCCAAGCAATATATAAGGAGCTCAAAGGGAGCATCCAATAGGCCACATTCTTTTGAAGCATAAGCTTGAGAGTCATCTCCCCTTTGTAAATTCTCCTTGAGCTTCAATCTTCTAAAGCTATGTTGCTACTAACAATCTAAGAACTGATTTTTTG